>JAOEGS010006542.1:15196-27634 GCA_025447755.1 Corythornis vintsioides | reverse complement strand
GATATATATATAGATATAAATATATAAATATATATTAAAATATAAATATATAAATATATGTATAGATCCATCTGCTCTGAATATAGAAAGAACAACAACACCAAACCAAATCAACCATCCATAACCAAAACCCAACAACAAAACAAGCAAAAAAAAAAAAAAACCAAACCTGAAACAACAAAAGAACAGAAGTAAATCTGAACATGTGAATTCCAGAAAAAACCCATCTGTTGGCAGAATATTCCTGAGCATGAGGCTTCAGTGAGTGGTTTCTTGGATCTAACTGGCATGCTGTTTTACCAAAGAAAAAGTAGGTGCCCAGAGGTCCCTTTGCCAGAAGGTTGGCCATTAATTACTCTTTTTACCAGCTCACTGATCCTAAATTTGCTTCCAGATTCTCTAACAGAGACATCAGTGGCAGGTAAATTGATGGGGGTGAGGCCAGATGGGTTCAGGAGGTGCAGGATCTGCATGAATTGCAGGTGATTACAAAGTCACTTCAAACATTTCTGTTGTTGAGGGGGGAAAATAAAGAAGAATCGCAGCATCACTCTGCCACAGCTCCCCATCCTCTGCAGCCTCCTCAACCTCTGCACACTCCCTGCTTGCTCCAGCAGCAGAGGCTCTGAGGAATGTCATGGTCTCTCAAACAAGACCTTTTCCCCCCGCTATTTTTGGGGAAACATCATTACACAGCTGCTCCCCTGAGGAGGAGGGAGTTCCAGAGCAGCCCACTGAGATTTCCCCCTCCCCCTGCAGAAGAACCAGGGTGGATCTCTGCACCACACAGAACCATACTGATAATTATCAACGCTATCCATCGTCTGAGGGCTTCTTTTTGCAGCATCACACCGCTGATTGCTGGGGGAAATGAGTGGAAGGGCAGGGAATTGCTGAGCAGGAGACCCCCCCCCCGCCATCCCTGCCCCCAGCTGCACCCACCTCCCTGCACCAGCCACTTACAATCCAAGGGCACAGCTAGAAAACAATGCAGATGATCTTGTTTATCTCCACACACAGGATGTTTAATAGGCGTCTGCAAACTAATTAATTAGAGAAATGCTTTAATTTTACCCCGAGCTTGCACTTAACCCTGCCTGATGCTTCAGCAGTGGGAAGTGTTTCGAGTTAGAGCGACTTGAAATCTCTCTGGTGCAGTAAGGGACAAGATGTTGTGTTTTCCAGCCACAAGCAAGGCTGCACCTTCTTCAGCCACCCTGAAAAGATGCTGCAGAGTCTGATGAGGACCAGAGTGCCCAGTGGCACGTTCATGAGCTGGAAGAGCACACTTGACAAGTTGGAGATGCCAGTGCAATTAAACCAACACGACGCACCCTATGAGGACACTAATAAGCGAGAAGCACAGCAGTAATTAGGCAATAAAACTGAAGAGCAGCACCACATTAGCTCGCTCTAGGAAGATCTCTCCCTCTGATGGCAAACAAACAGGTGTCCTGAAGCCATGTCACTGCTCACCAAGGAGGGGGTGAAGGTGAAGCAGGACAGTCCAGCTGCCACTGCACTGAGCTGTGGAGAGGTGGCAGGAGGTGACCACCACAGCTCAGCTGGGTGCTCCACCACACCACGGAGGCCAGAGCACCTCCCCGTGGAGAGCAGGGTCTCAGAACCCCAGCAACTCACCTGGTGCTGGGTCCCAGAGAGCAGCTCGTGCCCACCACAGGAGCCTGGAGGGGTCTCTGCCCTCTGCTCGTGGCTCGGCCTTGGCAGTGCCAACCCAAACCAGGACTGAGACACTCCACGTGACAACTTGGAGCTCATCCTCTTGATGACCCCCAAAAGCTTGTCAGTGTGGAATAGGAAACCAGGGTAGGAATGGATGCAAGAGACAAAACCTGTCTGCTGCCCAAACCCACCACCAGCCTGGCACCACTTCTGGGCATAACACATTTTAAACAACTTTTGCTTTTTGTTCTGACCTGTAGGGAGTTTCTACACTGTGCAGAGGAAAATAGGAGGATGTGGAAGATCTAGAGGCTCTGTCTGTCCCTCCATCTACTGCACCAACCTCCTAACAGCTTTTGAACTTGCTGGCCCATTGGAAGCACATTTGCTACAGATGCTTTTGAAGGATGCACGTGCAGGACTCAGTAAAACTCAGGGGATCATGAGAAGGAAGATCAAACACTGAGCATCTCTCACCTTTTTGGCTGTGCCATCCACTGGCTCAAGAGCAATATCA
The DNA here is from genome assembly GCA_025447755.1 of Corythornis vintsioides. NCBI lineage: Eukaryota > Metazoa > Chordata > Aves > Coraciiformes > Alcedinidae > Corythornis > Corythornis vintsioides. Next base: position 25,434 of record JAOEGS010006542.1, on the reverse strand, counting down.
AGAGAGAAATAATAGTGAGGCTGGGAGGCACTGCAGGAGAACAGTGGAGACAGCCATGGGAAGGAGCCACAGGGCAGGTGGTAGAGAGTGCTGCATGCAGAAGACAAATCCTTGGAAAAATAAGATTTACTGTTTCACAGGATTGTTTCCTTAATTTTTTTTTATTTATTTTTTTTTTAATCTTGGCAGCTCAGGGATACTCACAGAGGTTTGCAAGTGAAAACATAATAAACCTGGGACCTGCTGAGTTAACTCTACCTAGAGCAAGAGAAGCAATATCACCAAATTTCCCACGAGAACCTGCAGTTCCTCCAGGAGTGATTCATTTCTCTCTCCTTTGGCCACATCAGCTCCTCCAGGAGAGATGTTGCTGGTTTTGTCAGGCACCTCAAAGCATCACAAACTGCATTCACAGAAACCAGACGTGTGTGGTATCAGAGCTGGTGAGACAGCTCCTTCTATCTCTGCTGAGCAAAAAAGAGCTTTACAGAGACTAACAAATAAAGGCACACGTGTCAAGAAGGTGCCAAACCTTGCCAAAGCAGGGAGAGTTGGTTATTTGGCTAAAATTCCACGTGAAACACAAAGCATGAGAGCAGAACCTGTGTGTCCAGGCCACTCTTAACCCACAGTCATCCTCACGAGTTCCTGCCCCTTGAACAATGGAGATGTAATTCTCCAAAATCAAACCAAAAAGAAGCAAAAGGAAACCTACCCATCTGAAAACAACCCCAGACCAGCTGGGACATGATACTCCCTTCTCTTCCCTGTGGTGGATTTCCTCCTTTTCACCACCACTAGCACTTTGGGCTTTTGAAGCACAGTAAAGCTCAATATTTTCCAAGGGTGACCCCTCAGCACTGGCACAGCCCTGGTTTCAGTCACTAAGTTCACTGTGGGCAACAGGTTTTTGTTGTCTCCTCACAGTAGCTGCCTCTCTGCTGTTCAACAGGCTCTGGGGGTCACAACACAGGATTTGCCAGGGATGCAGCTGGCCAAACTGATCCTGAAATTGAGGGAAAAGGATTTCAGATTGCAGCTATAAATGCTGCAGACTGAATGAGCACACAGGGGGCTGAAAAGGAGCTTGGCAGAACCTTCCTAGAAGAGACAGAGGCAGAGGGATCTGCTCTGTGACCTCCTACAGGTGGGCACCTGACAACTGCATCTTCATTGCAGGGAGAATAAAGCTCTGCAGCAGTTTGGTTTTTTTTTTTTCCCCTGGAATACTGTCCAAGCCATTCCAAATGTGACATCTGCTGATTCTACCCCTGCACAGATATCTGTGCAGTTCAGCCAGAACTGTTACCAGCTCAAGCACTGGGTAGAAGGTAAAGCTGTGAGAAGCTGCTTGACATCAAGCAAGCCACAGAAAATTTGGTGATGATACCATCCTTATGTTAAAGCTGCTCCACATCCTGGGTTTTACAGCAGGGAGAAGTCATGAAATATCTTCTTGGTTGTCAATGAAATTCTGCCCTCAGCTGCAGCAGTGTAAACCCAGGGGCTGTCAGCTGCACCTAGGGGAGACCCTTCCCCATTGAAGGTGCTGAAGGGAGCACAGGGGCTGGCTCCTGCTCCACTGAGCTTTTCTGCCACACAGCAAAAACCAACCCACTTGGGAGACCAGGATTGAGAAACTCACCCCCAGCCTCAAAGATGGGCTGTAGAACCAGGCTGAATTCATGGGGACAGAAGGAAAATAAAGAGATATAGCCTTGCAAACACCATGGTGAAGAGCTCTGTGGTCTACCTCGTGCCACAGACACGTCAAGGGACACAGGGGAGGGTCTGTTCACAAGGGGCTGTGGTGACAGCACAAGGGGGGATGGCTTGAAGATGGAAAAGGGGAGACTGAGGTCATAGAGTAGGAAAAAATTCTTTAATCTGAGGGTGCTGATCACTGGAATGGGTTCCCCAGAGAGGTGGTGGAGACCCCATCCCTGGAGATACTCAAGTCCAGGCTTGAGGAGGCTCTGAGCATCCTGAGCTGGTCAGAGATGTCCCTGCTGAGTGCAGAGGGCTGGACTGGATGAGTTTTGGAGCTCACTTCCAACCCAAACCATTCTATGAATCTTTCAGAACTTCTCTCCCTTGCCAGTGAGGAAATTCAGATGCACAGACCCAGGCTGCCCAAGATGACAAATCTCTTGGGAAACAAAGCACCACTTCAGCATTTTCTGAATTAAAACTGGCATTCTCAGCAAACACCCTTTTTTGTTTTCCTCAAAGAGATAAGAACTGGGGAAAACACATTCTGATGTGTTGTCACCACAATAATTACTGAAAGCAAATTGCAGCCTTTGGTAGTTTTTTTTTTTTTCCATGGGATGTATTTAATAGTAGCTATTATTTTGGTTATTTTAGAGAATCCTCCATGTCTCTCAACTCCACAATTTTCTTTGTAAGCAAATGCAAACAGAGACTATCACAGCAATGATAATGCTGGGAGAGGAGCTAGGACCTGGGAGGGAGTAGAAAGCAAGTTAGAGAGAGAAGCTCAGCTGCTGGTGTAACCCTGTGGCCGTGAGGATTCAGGGGGTCAGGAAAAAAAATGCTTTTTATGGAAACATTTAACACAACAACAGGAATATGAATCAAGCTCTGTTAATTTAGCTTTAAATTTTAATGAAAAGGGATGAGTAGTTACATAAAGAAGGGTTTACTTAGTAAAATATTAATATTCTTTGCTAAAAGAACTGTATATTGCAAGTTAGAATGGTTTTCCTTACTTAGAACAGCTGAAGTTGAAAGGTACTGAAGGAGCAAAATCAAAATGAGCCAAAATTCAAGATATTCTGCTCGGGTTTGAAGTCTGGACCCTTGGTAACCCACGTTCATGTTTGGACCTACCCAGGCAGCCCAGAGCTGGCATCCCAGCTGAAGAGCAGCATAGCTGGGCTGGTAGCTCTGGTCTCCCCACAATTAACGGGTCTCAATCCCTTAAACAAACAAACCCAAACAACCCCCATTATGCAGGAAAAGAGGGAAAAATCACGATTAATTTTGGCAGGACATGAAAACGAAAGCATTTAGTGAGTACACCCGGGGAAAATGAGCAAGCAAAGAATGAAAGGGACTCACGTTGAGCTGGAGGTCATCAGTCCACTGGCCAACCAGGCGGTAGCCCGGGGTGCTGGTGTTGGTGCTGTGGTACTGGAAGATGTCGTAGCGCCCTGGGGCGTCCCCGTTCTTGTTGAACATCACTGGAGTGCCAGCACTGCCTGGGGGAGAGGAAAAGAGACCAAATCCAACCAACCCACGCCAGAGCTTTGCATGATCTCTTGGATTTAGTCGTGGTTGAGAGCTTTCAGACGGGCAAAGGTCATCACCTAGCACCCCAAGCCATCTAAAGATGCTGAAAGGTAAGGTGGCATCTCCTTCCAGAGATTAATTATCACTGCCCAAAACCTGCTGACTCAAAAGAAAACAAGGCAAAACTAGAGCAGCCCTACTCCATTTTGCCCAAAGCAAGAAACACCAGAAGGTTTTTCTTCCTGCCCTCCAGCCTCCCTCCCATCCCTCCTTCCTCTGGGAGTTCTTCAGTGAAAATCACTCCTGTGAATGGAGCCTCAAAATGATTTATTTTTTTTTTTCGCCCAGAAAACGTTCCATCTGCTTCTGAGAGATGCTGCTGTCAGAAGTCAGCCCAGGTCTAGTGAATCTTGACTAGCATCCAGAAATAGCTTCCTCCTCCACAATATGTTCTGGTTCCCATCCTCAGCATGTGGTTGGGATGGCGAGGAACAGGCTGAGCTGTGGGAAGTCTGCACTCCCCTATTTACGCTCCACGATGCTGGTGCAGGCCGAGGCATTTCAGGCAGGAACAGCCTTGGATCAAGATCCTGAATTAACTTCATTTTTCCCTATCCCAAGGTGTGTAAGAAGTGCCCGGTGGAGGTGGCAGCTGAGCCATGGGATGGGATGCTCCTGATTCCTGCACCCCAATTACCCTGGCACGAGACATGAACCCTTTCCTGGCTGAGAACTCAAGGCAGTGCTGCACCTCCTCAGATCTCAAGGTGAAAACTTCCAAGTGTGGCATTTATTCCAAGACATATTAAAATAGGTTTCAGCAGAGTAGAGCAATATTGTGTCAAGATTGAAGATTATGACAATATTCCAGCAGATCTATATTCAAAGCTTCCTCCTCCTGGGTAGCTTTCTTTTTTTGTTCCCCTAAAGCAATGAAAAATCTCTCCTCTTGTAGCATTGAACTTTAAGATTATGAGGATTTTTTGGCCACGATTCCCATTCTTCACTGAATCGAGTGGGAAAAAAAAGCTCTGAATGGGTGAATTAGCACAGTTTCCATCCTAGCTCCAGTAGATTCTGAGATCAGATGCAGATCAGTTCCAAGGCTGGTAGAGAAAACTGTCCACTGAAATCTCCCCTCTCTGGTTTCTTAGGAGCACGAGGCAGATATTTAATTGTCATTATAGATTAATGTAGCCAGAATGCATTTACAGTGAGAACACAGAGAGGAGAAGAAGAAATGGCTGTAATTCCAGGGCTCTTTCAGAAAGTCAGCACAAATGGCAAATGGGATTTAGTTAATCACAGCTCCTAAAAGGCTGCATATTATTAATTAAGCTCGGTTTTGTCAGAGCTGACAAAAAAAAAGAGAGTACAATTCAAAGGGCAGGAGCTCCAGTGAGGCTCCCAAAATGCACCATAGCCATCTGTGGATTCCCCATAGCCTGAGGAAACCTCAGCAGGGACACCAAGAGGTGCTGGAGTCTACACAGCACGAGGCAGACACCTTGTGCTTTGGCCAAGCCAAAGGCAACAGCACTGAGACAAACTCTGCTGCCCACACATCTCCTCCCTAGCCAGACAATGACACAGCAATGTCCCCTGGGTCACCCCCACAGGCCCCCAAAGGCACAGCTCCTTGGGACAGCATCCTTGTGTGTGGACACGACACTCACAGTGAAGACCTGTGGCTGTTTTCAGGTCCAACACCATTTATGTGCCAAAATTATATAGGGGAAAAAAAAAAACCCTGTGAAAAATCTGGGATTTGTAGGGAAGACAAATAGAAATGTAAATTAAAAAAACAAAACAAAACAAAAACCAAACAACCAACAAACCATCATCATGAGTCAAGCTGAAATGTCCTGGTTCCTGACTTTGAAGATGGAATAATTGGGCTCCTGGCTGAGGAGCTGGTTAGGAGGTGCAAGGTTTTCACGAGCTGTGCATGGGCTCTGGTGCTCTTCTCAAACCACCTGGCTGCAGGGACCTGGCAGTGCTGCTCCCAAATGCTGCAGCATCCCACTGGCTACTCAAGTTCCTTATGCAGGTAGGAAAAGGACAAAAAGCAACGTATGAAAATCTCATTATGGAGAAGCAGCAGCATTTCCCAAAATGATCCCATTTGTTATTTGACTTGTTGATCTTCTAATTATCAGAACATATGGTTGGTTAAGTGGTTTTTCTATAATTTAGGATTTATTTTCCTTCTATCAAGATAGATGAGAATTCAGCTCAGCCCCAGCAAGCCCTTCAGAGACTGGGCAGTAGCTGCTTGCTCTCGGGGGGCTATGACAATTTAATTCATCTTCAGCTCCCAACAAATGAGCTGCCTTCTCCCCACGACACCCTTTCACCTGCAGAACGTGCTCACAAAAAAAAGAGAGACACGATCTGATTGAATTCGTAGGATTTTGATCTTTCAATCTCCACAAGCTGAGAGATGAATTAACAGGAGGACAAGGTGCCAGGCAGGAGTAACTGCCCATGGTGTTTCTTCACTGTACAGTCCACGTGTACTGCAGCTTGAGGACATGATGGGCTCACAGGAACAGAATCTTCTGCTTTTTCACTGGCAAAAATACCACCACACTCTGCACTGGAGATTTCCAGAATCTGGCTGGACGACCACTTTGGATTTTAAGTTCTCCAATGTGTTTTTTTTCTTCTTCTCTGGGTAGTGTGATGGCATCAAAATTCAGACCACGCTCCTAGTGCAAATCCAGTCCTCTCTTCATTAAAGTGTTGGTGCAAACCCATGCTTGGAGCTGGACAGCAGGCAACACTGGCTGGGCACCTCCTCTCTCATAAATTACTTCTGAGCTCCATTAAAATGATCAGATGACCATTGAGCATCTTTGTATGCAAGAACCATCCAGAGATGACCCTGGGGGGAGCTGCTTTTCAGCTGAGTGCAAGACTGCAGACGAATGCTGTCCTTCTACAGGGGCTCTGTCCTTTGTCATTAACCTTCCAAAACGAGGATAGAAGAACTCTCCAGACCTCCTCAGATCACTCATCTCACAGTTTGCCTCTGGCTGTAGTTACTTCAAGGAAAGAAATTTCAATCTCCTCATATTCACCTTGCTGCTTAAGAGATGATTTATTACAGGAAGGAAAAAATATCCTTGTCACAAAATCCCTGCCCTTAAATCTGTCAGGTCCTATTGGCTGCATCCTATATGGCTATTGACTTGAAGTTTATGAATAAAAACATGTTTATTAGTAGCTGGCAGCAGGGAACACGTCACCATCCTGCCCATCAAGGACATGGAGCTTCTGCAAGCCCCTGTTCCCAGACAGCAGCAGCCCAGCCTACCTCACATATGCCAAAAGGATCTCTTTTTTTTTTTCCAGTGCTTTCCTCTATATGCATTTGGAGGTCTAGCTTTTGGCTCCTGCTTCAATCTGAGATCTCTTTCTGAGGCAGAAAAAGCAGCAAGACCTCCTGGTAACTCCATTAGCAAGGTTTATGAAGAAGAAATAACATCAGGATGCTGCAGTTGGTACTGCTCTGGTGCCAGGTGAACGTTTGATTGGGAAACTAATAAAATCACAGTGAAATGTATAGAGGAAAGGAAATTTTGCTGATATTGAGGCCTGATTTATCTAGTGCAATGCCTGGAAAGATCCTGTCTGAAACAGAAGGCTGGCATTGAAGCCATCACTGCCACACCTGAGGAGTGTAGGTGGATAAGCAGACAAGAGACTAAGTGCTCCCATCATTGCTGGGGTGTTTTGTCTCCTCTGGAGTCTTACCAGAGGAACAGAGGAGGGACTAACTGCCTCTAAATTGCATCATTCTGGCTCTGCAAATGGACCTGGCCCTTTAGCTCTGCTCTCTTGGAACCAGAATTTCATCCAGCTCGTTTTCTCCAGGTAAAAGAAAACAACAGAAAGAAAGAAAGAAAGAGGGAAAAAAAAAATTATGTGAGCTGCTGACAGACTTGTAGGGTTTCAGCAGGCACATTGAGCCAGAGACAAGCTTGGGCTTTTACCCACTTATTTCTCCCATAGGAAATCAGTCTTCTGGAAGGGATCCTAAACCAGCAGCAGCCAGCTCTGCCTCTGGGCAGTGGCAGCCTATTTGCTTTGGCAAAACCCTGGCATTTCCAAACAGATGCTTGACAAACACTGTCTTCTGCCACACACTAATGCAATAATGAAATAACCAACCCAAACCGAAGCCCCGAATGCTGAATAAACCGACACGAGGGGAAATGCAAGGGGAGAGAAACCCCAGGGGGTGACCAGCTGGGGATGCCCGGGCTCACCGTTGAAGTTGACAGCACGGATGTACTTGAGCAGCTTTTTGCCCCCCGCTTGCTCCATCTCGGGGCAGACCCCGGGGTAGTCGGCGCACAGGTCCTTGCTCATGTGGTGCAGGGCGTGGGCCATGGCGTACACCGCGTCGATCACAAACTGCACCTTCCCCTCCTGCTCGTACTCGGAGTCTCTGCCGATCCGCTCCTGCCCTGCGGGGAAAGGACACACACGTGGGCACGCACACCTGCGCGGGCACACACACCTCCCTGCGTGGGCACACACACCTCCCTGCGCGGGCACACACACCTCCCTTCGCGGGCACACACACACCTGCATGGATACACACCTCCCTGGGCACACACACACACACACCTAGCTCCATGGGCACACACACACCTGCGTGGATACACACCTCCCTGGGCACACACACCCCCCTGCATGAGCACACACACACCTGCGTGGATACACACCTCCCTGGGCACATACACACACACACCTAGCTCCCTGGGCACACACACCTCCCTGCGTGGGCACACTCACCTGCATGGGCACACACACACCTGCGTGGATACACACCTCCCTGGGCACACACACCTCCCTGCGCGGGCACACACACCTCCCTGCATGGGCACACACATACACCTGCGTGGATACACACCTGCATGGGCACACACACACACACACCTAGCTCCATGGGCACACACACACCTGCATGGATACACACCTGCATGGGCACACACACACCTGCATGGATACACACCTCCCTGGACACACACACCCCCGTGTGGATAGGCACACACACCTACCTGCATGGATGGGCACACACCCACCTGCATGGATGGGCGCACGCACGCATGCACGCACACACACACACACACAACCTGTGTGGGCACTCACACCTGCATGGGCACACACACATGCACAGGAGGACAGCAAAGAACCCTCTTTTCCCCCATATCAAATCCAAATCAATCCTGTCAGAGCACATCTGAAGAACTTCACACTTCAGGCAGCACAACAGAACACTCTGAGCTATGAAATTCTCCATTTTTTTATCAATTAAAACCAAACCCCAACCCTCTTTCTCAATAGTAGAATCAGCAACACAGCATCACAGCATGGTGGGGGTGGGAGGGACCCCTGGGGATCATCCAGTCCAACCCCCCTGCCAGAGCAGGGCAGAACTAGAGCAGATCCCTCAGAAATGCATCCAGACAGGGCTGGAAATCTCCAGAGGAGACTCCACAGCCTCTCTGGGCAGCCTGTGCCAGGCTCTGGCACCCTCAAAGTGAAGTTCTTCCTCCTGCTGAGGTGGAACTTGCCCTGCTCCAGGGTTTTTTTTTTCTTGCAGGTTTTTCTACCACAATCCAGAGAAACAAATCCCACCACAGACACAAACCTGCAACCCCAACCTATGGGGACCAGCAGAGGGAAAACACCAGGCTCCCTGTGCTCCCAAAGCAGGGCTTTGGAAGAAGAAATATTTAAACCAGAGCACAGCTGGTTTTCACTACACCCCCCTTCTCCCCAGCCTGAAATGTCCTTGAGAATCCACTGATCGCCTCGGGAATATTTTAGCAGGTGAGAACTTAAGGAATCCAAATGCTTAATGTCATCCCAACTGCAACGGGGGTGGGGGGGGGGATGAGGGGCTTTGAAAGCCATTCCTTCATCACTGCAGGGCAGAGTGAGTGAGAAACAACCACCCCTCTGCCCCAGAGGTCTGCTGGGGGCCAAGGCATAACAACAGTACTCTGGGAAGGGACTAGAAATGAAGGCATTTCACAGATGGAAAACTGGAAGGGAGAGATTAAGCCACTAGGAGCCAAAAGAATTCAGCAGCGGAGCCCAAAAACAATGGTGAATCTAAATATTCCAAGAGGTAGGCTTGTGCCTTAACCCTTCTCTCCCTCCCAGCCTTAGGTGGGCACGTACCCTGCTGAAAAACCAGACAATGAGGTGGCTCTCTTGCTGTTATGGCCCAGGTAACTGGGTGTTCTGTCATCAAGCAGCAAATAAACAGTATTTCCAGAGCTTGAAGCAAGGCACAGCAGCTTGAAAAACTCAGAAATTTGATTTATTTTCCTCCCACCCCTCCCCGGCCCCTGAAATTGTCCTCCACTAACTTCCAGTTTTCTCTTGTGCCAGTAACACCTGCACAATTCAATCTGCCCAGTGTGGATGACACTCACCTCTCACCAGGGCTTGGTGAAACCTCATTACTGCCTGTGAGGCTCTCCCAGCTGCACGGATGAAGTGAGACCTGGTCCCTTCCCACCCTTCCCAGGTGCTGCCCAGAGCCCTGGGAGACACTTCTTGTGAATTTGAGAGACATTCAATCAGAGTAAAGCCTTGATTTGGGGATAGAAGGGGGAAAAAACCCTCATTTTTAACATTCTCAATTAGGAATAGGGATGAGCGAATTGAAATCAGCTGATTAATACCAATAAGAAAAGGAAATCAAGTTGCTAATGACTCTAAGAACTAATGATTTTACCGGTGGCAAGAAGTCCATTTTCCTGTTGCTGCTCAGCTAACAGGTTTGTGTCTCTCCCTCCTGCCCCAGGGAGCAGCAGCTGGGTTGGCAGCAGCCCCTGGGGGTTCAGCAGCAGCCCAAGCCCCCTGCCTCCATGGCAGCATTGGGGGCTGCACAGACATCACCAGGGAGCAGCCCAGGTCTGCAACGTGACTCCCCTTGGGGCACTGTCTTCATGAAG
>JAOEGS010006541.1:86926-104555 GCA_025447755.1 Corythornis vintsioides | reverse complement strand
AGACTCTGCTCCACTGACCACAACTCTCTGGGCTCTGTCCTTCAGCCACTTCCCAATCCACCTCACTGCACAATCACGCAATCTGCACTTCTTAAGCTTGGCTGTGAGTATCCCATGGGAGACAGTATCAAAAGCCTTGCTGAAGTCAAGGAATAGCACATCCACTGCCCTCTCCTCATCTATCTATTTACTTGTGTCATCATAAAATGCAATCAGATTAGTCAAGCATGACTTCCCCTTATGGAATCCATGGTGACTACTTGTGAATAAGCCTCCTTTCCTCCCCATGCTTAGAGATGGAGACAAGGACAAGCTGTTCCATCACCTTTCCAGGGATGGAGGTGAGGCTGAGTGGCCTAGAGTTACCTGGGTCTTCCTTTTTGCCCTTTTTGAAGGCTGGGACAACATTGGCCTTTCTCCAGTCCTCAGGCACCTCTCCTGTTCTCCAGGACCTCTCAAAAATTATGGAGAGTGTCCTGGCAATGACCTCTGCCATCTCCCTCAGCACTCATGAGTGTATCCCACTGGAGTCCACAGACTTGTGGATGTCCAGTTTGCTCAACTGATGTCTAACCCAAGTCTCTTCAAATGAGGTAAAAACTTCCTCCCTCCAGAATTCCTCTGTGGTCTTGGAGACCTGGTACTCCTGGTAGTTGGTCTTAGTAAAGACTGAGGTAAAGGTAGCATTCAGTGATTTCCAAACATTTCCAAACAATTACAAAGGGTTGTTTGGAAAACTTTTTTTTTTTTTTTTTTTCTAGAAAAGCAATTAATGATGTCTGCACGATTCAGGGTTGGGAATGTTTAGTGTCAGGATTCTTCAGCTTTGTGTAGATAGGTTGCTGTGCATTGCTCTAGTGAAGTTAACAGCTTTGCAGGCCATTGTGTTGTACCAGGAGGCTGTCACAGGGGTACAAATACAGGCACACAGTGAAGCCCCAAACCTACAAATGTATATGTATTTACATATTGAAAAGTACTTAGAAATTGAGAGATTTCAAACACAAACTGTGTTCAAATAAACTGTCTGTGAATTGAATAGGAATCACTGAGAAGAGAAAGTACATTGAGACATAGTTATGCTGTTGCATATTCTTTCATGTGTGACTAGGGCTGGGAATAGAGGTGAAGTCCTCTAATTAAAAGAGCAACATCTCTCCATCTCGATGTATGCAAGTGTGAATTGCTCTCCACACACACACACACACACACACACACACACACACACACACACACACGCACACACTCACACACACACCCATCCCCAGGCCCTCCCGAGCCAGAGCATCCCTTGTGATGCGTGGAGCAGCACGGTTGCAGTGGCAGCAATGCTGCCAAGGCTACTGATTGAGTTCCACAGTAGCTGGGGGGGTTTTGACAGGAAAGAAACAAAACAACAAACAAGAATGAGTTTCAGAAGTCACGGTTCATTTCAGTTTTCATTATAAAGCAAGAATGCGATGGAAAGGGGGCCAATCTATAATTGACATGATTTAAAACCTGTTCTTGTATTGTTTGCATGCTTGATGTTGACAGTGCTGACTGTCCATGGCTGCTGGACTTCAAACACTGTTCCTACATGTGTGTGTTCATCCCTGCTACTCCTTTCTTCTTCTCACAGTCTGGTACACAGCACAAGCCCATGCATTTGCTACCCAGCATCATTTCCCACCTGCTTTGCAGATGGGAAAAGAGATGCTTTGGCTGTTACCCGGAGCTTCTCATCTCCCAGCCTGGTTGTATTCTGCAGCAAGCTTCACTCAAAAATTATTGAGATTATTACTGTTGTATATTTTATCCATACACACACGCACATGCACGCACACATATTTTTATATATATATTCTTCAGTCTCCCTCTGCAGCTGAGCGATGCACCCGGGATTTATCTCTGTAATGAGAAAAGGGAGATAGGGAGAAGTAAGGGCATTTTTCTCTGGCTTGGATTGTAAGTCATTTTGATATTCATTGTAAAAGATGCTTTTCAAATATTTAAATGTATGTGCGCTCACATATCAGTTCTTCAGGATGGATTGTATGCGACGTAATCACTGTTTTATATCTCTTGTGGTCTGTGATGTTCTCCTATATCCGTTCCTTTTGGTAACTTCATCTGGGAGAGATGGGAAGATGAGGAGCTGGAACTGGGATTCATTCCATAGCCTGTGCTCTGCCATCATCTCTTTTTGGGATGGACTAAAACTATAGAAGAAATACACTTGGCCTTGGGCTGAGCTCTCACCTTTTCCAGCATGACTGTTTCTGGGGGGTGGAGTTGGCTACAAGTAGCTGTGCATACCAGACAAAAATGCTCTTACATCCTCAAGGGAAGACTCAGATGAGCTTTAGCTTGATAATTAGCTCAATGTGCTTGGTAATTAGCTCAGACAAAGGGCATTTTGGCTGAGGCAGAAGAAGAGTACAGATGTAGAGCCATCAATGACACCTGCCCAGGTTTACCCTAGTGTGAAAAAACCTCTTCTTGGGACTTGGAGCGGGGGATGGAGAAGACGCGGGAGCGGCTGGGTTAGCTCGGCCCAGCTTCTCGTGTTCTGGGGATTGGGGCTGGCCACGCCGCCTGCAAACTCTTCCTCCCCCTTCGTCCTTGGAAGGTCTGCTCCCTGTCAGGTGTGCCATCCCGCCATCTGCTCCCAGCCCGGAGCAGCTGCTCCCAGGGCCGCGCAGGCTGGCAGGAGCGGCCTTCCAGCCGCGTGAGTGACAGCAGGCGCCGCTGCTGCCTTGGCTCCGAGCGCCGCGCTTGTAGCTGGGGAAGAGAGGCTTGTCAAGCTGCCGGCTCGGGGAACGGCTCTCGGAGGAGGGAGGAACGGCTCTCGGCGGCTCTCCCGAGCCGTGGGAATCTGCCCAAGCTCCCGACGGCCGCGTCGCCCCAGAGCGAGTCCCAGGCGGTGGCGGGCAGGGAAGCCAAGAGCCAGAGGCGCTGAGGATGCTCCCGCCTCTGCGTCCCCGTGTCGGTGGAGAAGGAGCTGCATGTGGCAGGAGCAGCCCTGCTCCTCCCCAGGATGCTGCATCCAGCAGCCGTCAGGGCTCCAGGAAGAAAGGAGCTGGGGGCCAAATTGCAGAGGGAAGGAACTGTTTTCAAATATTGGCTCTCCCTGCCTTTTGGGTAAGAGAGGAAGAGGAAGAGCAAGTGAAGCACAGAGGGAAGAGGGGTAGGTGAAAGGAGGAGAGGTTTGGTGGAAGGTTCCCAGCTGCCTTGTGCATCTGCTTTCAAGGCAAGTGCAAGTTATTACCTGCAGGGTTGGGAATGTTTATTGGAGTACTGGCAGGATTCTTCAGCTTTGTAGGTAGGTTGCTGTGCATTGCTCCAGTGAAGGCAGTTCAGTCTGTCTCACTGCTGGAGCCTCTGAACTCAAACAACTCAAGAAAACAGTACTGCAGCCCGTCAGGCAGTGGAGGGAAAGGGGAAGGTGCAGGCCTCTTGCCCCAACCAAAGAAAGATGAGAAGTTTCCTATCACAAAAAAAAGGAGCATTTTTCTCCAGGATTCCTAAATGAGGGGCATCAGGAAGCACTGTAAGGAGGAGTTTGTTCTAAGGCCACTGTGTGAGTGTGGTTCACTGTCAATACTTCAGTAATGGCTTATAGCTTTCTGCTCTTCAAACTTCTCCATAGGGCAATCAGTTAAAGCCAGGGAGTTTCCTAATGTCCTGTAGCAATTTACTAAATCCAGAACAAGACTGAGGAACTTGTTGCAGAGTTTGAGTTCTGTCAGGCATGATGAAAATAGGATGTAAATGTCAAACTTGGATATATATTGTGACCTCTCCATGTCAGGGGACCACAGATGTGAAATTTGTATCCATGTATCAAACTATGCATACAGGTATATAAAGAATATATAGAATATTGGAAGAACTCTACATATAGAGTTCAAACTCCTTCTGAAGGTTTCTGGGACCTTTTCTCACAGCTGGAAAAGTGTCACTTGTCCTGTGAGGTCAATTTGTCCAACAAGGATTGTGTATGCTAATGCTTATTTAAACCTTGTGCATTCTGTGAACAAGCAGACTTGGGTGAATTACTCTGGTGTTATGCCATGGGCAAAACAAACCATGGGTTACATTTTTGGTCCTGGTGTTGGACAGCTCCTGTTGTTTTTCTGGGTTCCTGTCTCATGGGGAGAACCACTGATGAGCATAAAAGAAGTGTAAAGCTTCTGCTCTTTGTAAGTAGTTACTGCACCAAAGAGAGGTGACAGAGCTCAGAAGAGATGGAAGGCCTGAGCTTCAAACCCCTATTGCAGAGAGGAATTGGATCTCGAGAGCTGCATATCCTAGGTGAGGAGTCTAGATACTCACTTAAATTTTTGCTCCTTTATGTCCAGAAATTTCATTTTGGGAATACTCCCATTGAAAGTTTGGGGAAAGCTGATAACAGTGAAAAATTTTGGCTTTTTTGTATGATCTGGCAGGTTCCCACTTTGCTTTTTTTTTTTTCTCCAAACACTCCCAGGCACTTTGGAGACTTAAATCTGTGCTCTTCCTGCTTTTGTGCTCTGTTTAGAAACCCTTTTGAAGGTCAAACCTGGAACCCTGGCCCTTGCTAATCCCTCCTAGTTGGTCTTCCTTGCTTCGAGAGCATTTTGCAGATGCAGCAGAAAAGGTGTGGTATAAGCTCTTTAGCCTCTTCTCTGCCTGCCGAAGAAGGGGCTTCACTTTGCAGAGTTGAGAGCTGCTCTTGCACCTTAGCTTGCATCACTGCTCATCAGTGCAGAAGTTCTGAAAGGATTGACAAATAGATTAATACCTGGCAGCTATGGCTGAAACTAGCTACCTCTGAACGGGCAGTCATTTATCACTAAATTACTTTCTCTAAGCCAGGTAATTTCTGATCAACATGCACAAAAACAAAACCACAGCAGTGATGTGATGTTAACCAGAGGCCATTCCTATTCCCTGGACTGGTGCCGCGATGAATGCAGAGAAAATTGTCACTTGAAAGGTTTATGAAGCTTAATGAAAAGTGACATCGCAGGATGCTGGGGAGGGAGGGATCCACGAGGCTACGTCTGGTTTGTCCGGTAACGAGTACCACACACGGAGAGGATGTATGACTGGAATAATTGCCACTCAGGAGCGGGTGGTACTGGCAGAGCCAGTGTTGGGACAAGGGAGAGTGTTGGCTACAGGACAGGGACTAAAATGTATCAGCTGTACGATAGCCTTGCTATTTATGGCAACAGAGGTTGCTCCATATGATGAGTTTTACTGTAAAAAAAGGGATGAGAGGTGAAGTGTGCCTGAAGCAGAACCACGGAGCATGATATGTTTGGAACCACTGGCTGTTTAAAGCTCAGCACAGGGATTCAAATCCAAAAGTTCTGGCATGGACTTGATGTCATTTCTTTGTATGTAGTAGACCCAACTTAAGAGCCCAGTCCAAACCTTGTCAAAATCTGGGGCATTCAGTTCTGACATGACAACTCCTGAAGAAGAAAGTCTTTTGCATTTAATGAATTTTAAATGTGTTGCATATCTTCAGGGATCTTTAAAATTCAGAAGAGTTAGAAGAGGCTCCTCACCTCATGGAGTAGGGCCTGGTGGAAGGGAGGAGCAAGGGCATTTCTGCATGTCAAGGAAAGTCATGGCCAAGTTCTTATAGAGTACCTTGGCTAAAGCCATGCTAAGTGCCTTTAACAAGGCACTTTTGTAGTGTATCTCTCTGGCCATGCAAGGTTACCTTTATGGTGCCTCATAGGGATTCTGTAATTGATGTGCACACATACTTTTAGGCTGTGTATGAGTGTCACTGCAAATTAAGGCAGTCCCCATTAACCTTCTGAGCTTTCCTGCTCCCTCTCTGTGCTTCAGGGATAGCTAGCCAGGGCACCCTGGGCCTCTCGGTGGATGGCTTTTCACTGGTGGTCCATATCCTTTCCAGTGTTTCCCAACTAATCCCTGGGAAGAGAGGAACTGATAAGATCAGCAAGGTTTGTTTCTTGACAAATGTCCCATTTTCACAGGCAGTTGAACCGAACTGCAGCTTGTGCTCCATTCAAACATGTCAATAAACATTATTGCAAAGACGTACAAGCAATAATGGGAATGTATAAAACTCACCTTTATTACTTCTTGCCATGAATTTACACACTGCTCTAAACAGCTTTTACTTCTCCAGGGGAAAACCTTGGGATTTTGCCTTTACTGGCATGCTGATTCCCCCAGTTTATATCAGAGACCCTTACCACCCTCTCTGCCTCCCCACGACGTGCTGGTGATGGGAATGCTGCAGCAGAGGTACGAATGCATGTCTCAAGTTGCAGTCAGGCTCAGTGAAAAGCTGAAGAGGTGAAGCTGCCATTCTCTGGGATAAGCTGCTCTGTATGTTATTGCCCGTCCTTTGCTTGATCACACAATGCCAGGCAGTCAATTACATTCGACAGAGTGGTGGAAGGGAACAGCTCAATTCCCCTCCAGCTGTAGCTTCATGAGTGTGGCAGTTATATTTCTGCACGTAGGGATGGAGGCTGCTCACCACACTGCTGCAGCACTTCCACTGATGCCAGTTCAGCTGTTCTGGGAACAAGACACAGTGAAGCTCTTCCTCGGTGGTTCAACACCTTTATTCCTGCAGCCTCGGGTGCTCAGCAGTACTCTCTCAGCATGAAAGCTTCTTGGAGGGCACAGGGGTAAACCCCATTCCTGAGCTGCTCCATAACAGAAATAGGCTAAGAAGAAACTCAGATTTGTTCAAAAGCTTCCCAAACTTGGTAACTGGGAAGCACAGATCAGGAAAACCAGCAAAATGTGAGCACGATATCCAAGCCTGATGATTGTTGCAGAAAAGGGCCTGGTGGTTATGATACTACTCCAGAGCACCAGCAGCTTTGCTGTAGCCTAGTAATTTCTTGCCTTTCTCTCTGGGGTTCAGTGACTGCACTTTGCCTTGGACCTTGGGTAATAACTGCAGCAGGGACTGCAGTTTTGCTCTGACTTGGCACAACAGCTTCTTGGTCCCACCATGTGCTCTCTATTTCCTGGTGTCCCAGCAGATCAGTACTGGTACCAATGCCCAGCACAAACAGCACACTCTTGGTGCTCTACCCCTCTGCCTGGGTAGATCCTTCTGCTGGAGTGCTAGTTCCCAAGGGTGGGTGAGAAGGACTGCTGAGTGTTAGCCTGGGACGCAGAGGCTGCATGAAGCAGCTGCCTTTTTCCCCTCTGTTGCCCAGCTGCCCCAGGAACATGGTTGCTCCCTGCTTCCAGGTCTCCTGCCCAGCTCTCCCTGCTTTGTGCCAGTGGGTGGAATGTTAGTTTGGCACCAGCTGCTGCTTCTGGAGCTCTTGCCATGCTCTGTTGCCCATGGCACTGCTGCTTGCATGGCGCAATCTGCAGCTGGGCTTTACCTGTGCTTCCTGGTGGCTTGTTCTCCTGCAGCACTGGCTCTGCCTGCCAGCTGGCAAAGCCCTAGAAGTATTGTAATAGTCTTAGCTCTCTGGTAGCTGCTGCCCTCCTTCTTTCCCTGGTGCTGTGTTGCCCACTTAGCCATGTCTGATGCCTGGATACCCTCATAGGTTGGCCTGACTATCTGCAGGACCTCTGCTGTCCTGTGACCAGGCCCAGGGCATCACAAGGATTTAGGCCAACTGATCTGCTGCATCAGCCTCTGAAATCTGGGTCCTCGACTGCCTTCTTCCCTGCCAAGAGCCCTGTGTAGGTTGGAGCAAGAAGGGTGACCTTGGAGGCTGGATGTATCAATAGGTCTCCTGAACTCATTTAATGGTGTCTGCCAGACTTGATGCCCTCCCCTTCCTAATCTATCTCCATGCCTGCAGCAGCCTGCCTGACTTTTTCCTATCCCTTTTTTCCTATCCCTTATTTCCTTTTTCATATCCCTTTGCTTACCTAGGACATAACTTTGGTGGGGAGGAAGGGATTCCTCCAAGAGGTCAGCATGAAGTAGTATCAGTCCAGTCTGTAAAGCACAGGAAGGACTGAAAGAAAGCTGCAGAGTTCCCATGAAGTAATATGGGTTGTGATTTTGATTTTAGGGCATGTTTGCTGATACCTATGTACTAAAATGCCAGTAATTTGTTTTCAGTGTCCTTGGGTGGCAGTGGGGAGAAGACATGGTGGGCTGAGTTACCCATCATAGTTGCACTTTCTTGGGATAGCCATACTGTTCCCTAAGTATTCTTAATTTAATCCCTGACAAAAATATTTCTGTCTCTCCAGAAGCTCTTGGTTATATAGCTTAAATAGTAGCAACACGTAAGGGAGATTAGAGCATCCCAAACCAGGCAAGCAACTATAAAAATGAATATTTTTTTTTTTTTAAGATTCATTTTCAAACCTAAGTACAGTACCTGCACAAGCCCAGTAGACTGAATGTATTCCAGCAGTTCCCAGCACCTTGAGTTTCAGGCCCTCTGGGCACAACTTAGAAGAGCTGTGAAGTTCCTGCACTGACCTATTTAATGCAGATATGAATCGTGAAGGTGTAGTGATCTTTGGTTTCATCTTCAGTGTTGTCTCAGTCTTCTGACAATCACCTTTCACATTTTTACCTAATCACAAGGAAATCCTTGAGAGAATAGGTATTATGGGTAATAGAAGGAAGAAGATTGCATCAAGTGGATGGAGCTCCTAAAAATCTGTTCAGATAGGTGCAAAGTAACTGGCTTGACCCTTGCACTTTCTATTGGTAGGAAAGGGATTACAATCAGAAAGCATGAAGCTCCTGGTTTCATGTCTTCAAAAACTTTGGGTTCTCAAAGCATTGTCAGATAAAAGCTAGTTCCTGTGACAGCTGGAGTGGGTTGACACTTACTTGCTTTCTGTAATCACACCATCCATATAAAAAAGGATAAGAAATTTCTCCTTCCCCAGGCAAATAGATTTGCTTTTGTTCCCATCAGCACTGTAGCTTGAAGTCTGGAAGATACTGAGAGAAGAGCTGGAAGTGTGAGACACTTCATGTTCATGTCATGGTAGATAACTAGCCATGGATCTCTGCTCCTTCCTGGGCTTTCTTGACCTGTGTGTTACACAGGGTGGGAGAAGTAGGAAGGTTTTTTTGTTAAAAAGAGATGTACAAGTGGTCATGCTAATCAGATAAGCAGCTGCTGGGTTAAGATATCTCACTGTCAAAAACTAGCCAACCCTGCTTTGTTGCAGCTGCTGGCACTGTTAGCACACCACCCTGGGACTTAGCTTCCAATGGTGGTGTGAAAAATGAGTACATTTGGTACATCCTCAGTGAGAAGTTCATCATGTTATGAATATGCAGCTTACTCTGGACAGGTACCTATTTGATAAGATCCAGCACTTGCCTAACAAATGAATTGGGAAGGAGTGGAGGTGTGGGCAGAGCTAGACTTCAGAGCTCAGGAGGGTATTTCAAGAAGGGTGTAAGGATATTTGTTATAAAAGAGAACAGGTGGTGTCAAAATAAAGAGAAGAATGCTCAGAAAGAAAAAGATGAAGAAGGTATGTTGGAAGCAGAGAAGGAGAAAAAAAGGCAGTGACAGAGCAAGACCAGAGATCGAGGCTTGAGCTTTATCTGAGTAGGAAGAAGAAAACCATATGTGGAAGAAAAAAGCACAACATCTGAGCACTGAGTTTATGAAAAAGACAGGATCAGTACCTGCAAAGGATCTCAGAGAGTCACAGGAGATGAATTAAACATGGCCCCAAAGGGACTAGAATCTCTGAGCAGTGGAGAAAAATAAGTCTGTGAAGGAATGCCTGAGCTACAGGTGAACAGGGTGGCCAGACTTTTAAGAGCCCCCCTGCAGGTATCTTGTCTTTGCATTTGTATGTAAAGTGCCCTGCACGCATGTCCCACTGTCCTACTAATAAGCTAGACAGACAGGAGGAAAAAGTAGGGAAGATAGGAGGCAAAGGATGCACATATGAAAGAAGTGCATTTCTTTTATTTTTTTTTTATTTTTATTTTTTTTATTATTTTTTTTTTTAGGATAGAATTGTTTAATGGGAAGATACCAGTGCCTTGCCTTCAGATTGGCTGGGTTTTATTCCTGGCTCTGCCACAGACTGGCTTTGTGACCACATAGGAATCCCTTCACTACTCTGACACTGTTTTGTGAGGGTTTTTTTTGTGTTGGTTTGGGGTTTTTTTACATTTGTTCTGTGGAATGATAAAAACATGCTCCAAGCACAGCTGAGAAGGTTAAATACTCACAGGCCTCTTCCCCTATCAATTAGCTGTTATCACCATCATCTTTTACAGGTGAGACTGTGACAGATTCCTGCCTGCAGAACAAAAGCTGGGCATAGAAGCTTCACTCTCAGCCCCTTCCCACTCCCCACATGTCATTAGACCTGAGGGTCTCAACACCCTATTGCTGCCTGGAGGGCAGCAGTGCTAAGGGCAAGGAGAGGTGTAGCCCACCAAAGCTGTCTGCAGTGTCTTCTTACTCAGCTGAAGCTGCTGACAGCTATACTGCTATTTATTTATTTGGCTGCTGAGGACAGAAACAGCAGGAGATAATCATAAGAAAATCATAAAAAGCAGGAAAACCAGCACATAATATTCTGCAGAGGGATTTAACGGGGTGAAAAATTGTCTCTTGCCGAAGTGTCTATGACACTAAACACTGTCTCCCAGATCTTCACTCTTCCTCCTCAACAGAGGCTTAAGGAAAGCGACAGGCAAGTCTCTGAGCCAGCGTCGAGGGGTTTTGACAATATGACAGCCAGGAGCCTGGGTTTTTCTCATCAGCATCTTTCAGTAGCATGGATGCAATCAGTCATTCTGGCAGTTTCTCTCTGAACAAGACCATCCCCTCCTTCTGCCACAATGAGTTGAGGGGAGGACACTTGGGAAACACCACTCTGCTTCCTATACCCTCATCTTTCAATTGAGATGGATTTTTCCCTGTGCTGCAGGAGCGTGGTCAAATAACTGGAAAGGCTGCAGGCAGCTTGCTGCTGCTTTAGGAGCAGAAGTTTCAAAACATCCTGAGGCTGCTGTGCCAATAGGTTTGAGGCTTGGGAAATACATCTGTGCTGCTGTCGTGCTCTTGTGGTGTCATAGTATGATGTGAACTTCATGGCTTGGTGAGGTATGAGAACAGGGTAGGGCAGCTGTCTAGGGCTGGCTAAGATGGGAAGGGTCCAATTCATTCTCTAGGGTCAGCTGTGGAGACTCAATCATGTGAGACAGAGAACTTTTAGAAGAAATCAAAACTACCCAGCTTTTTCCTCTACTTTCCAGGATAGGAAACTGGATGGGAAAAGATAGTTAGGCTGTCAGGCTTGGAAAATCTGTGTTGTATTCTCCTCACTGCTAGAGGCTGTGAGTTTGAGTTTGAGGAAGTCATTGAATCTTGTTTCTCTCTTTCAAATGGGCATGATCACTCTTCCTTGCTCCCCAGGAAGGCTGGTGATTAGAAAACCACATGCAAGGTGCCCAGGTAGGATGTTGCTGATGGAGTTCCTGGGGAACAACCACAGATGGAAAAGCTCTCTGAGCTCACATCTGACTGCTTGTTCTCTTTACAAGGTTGTTTCCTACATGCTGTTACCTCCCTGTATATATCCCAAACAGTGAGATTTAATAGCCTTAATTGATCTTGCTGGAGTAGAGGATGAGATTACACATCAGACTGAGCATTGTGCCTCAGTTTGGAACCAATTTACCATCTCTCTTACACTCCAGTTCTTATCCATCCAGGTTTCTCCAAGGAAAACCCAATGTAGATGCCAAGTGGCTGCTGGGCTCTGTAAGGCAATCAAGCAATGAGGGGAGATGTTCTTTCAATGTAATGGAGGCAACATCTTCATGGGACAAAGCCCTGAGACACATCAGAAAGCTGGTAGGGGCTGAGTTTAGTTTAAACTCCACATGCAAACAACCCTCCTTTCCAGGAAAGTTCTTCAGAACACAATTCTTGCAGTAGAACTAGCATAGGTGTGGGTTCTTTCATCTCTGTACAGAAGAGATGAAGTTTAATTTAAATGATCTGCTTTTACCATCAGGGCTGAAACATTCCACTGAGGTCTACACCTCTAAAGTAGCCCTCCAATCAGCAAAACGTGAGAGTGAAGGTTCTTTACCTAAGTCACAGTCACTTGTTTTGGACTTGGGGGTGCAGGGAGATCTAGCAGTACATCCCAACTTCCCTGTGCCTGCGAAGAGGGAGGGGAAGCCACCTATAGAATTTTTGAGGGTTTCACAAATACAAAAATGGCTTAAAGACACTCCATGATCCTTATAGTCCTGCCTGAAGTTCTTGTCTGCCTGTCTTGGACAAGTTGCCTAGATTGCAAGTGAAAAAGCCTAGTATACTGCACAGACTGAAAGCACCCTCTTGAAGCAGATTTGAGGTCTTGATCTTGCAGCCACTAGACTGGACCATGTGTGTGGCAGGGAGAACACTGCAAAGCAGCACATTTCCAAAATGAAGTCAGTTTACAGTTTTTGACTGAAGCACACGGGGTGTGTTGAATGTCCATCCTGCCAAAAAATGCTGAGCTTTCTGTAATGTCTTTGTGTAAAGACAGAAATGGTTCTCTCAGTGATAATTGCTCTATAAAAGAACTCTATCGGATATAACTGAGAGAAACGTTTCTTTTCATGCCTATGGCGACTCATTTTGGTATCTTTGATCAAGCAATTCAGTGACAAAGGTATTCAGCAGAACAAAATCCCTTCACTGAGATATTTCGCATGTGCTGTGCAGCATCTCCAAACCCAGTATGTACCAGCACTCAAACAAGCAGTTCTCAGCTTCCTCCCAGACAAACGTGCCCCCTCTAGACACTTTGAGGGGAAGCACAGAAAAATCCTTTCTGTTGAAAAGTCCTCAAGTATTGACTAGCAGGAGGTCTGCTGCTGATAGACTCTTGGCATTGAAAGAGATCATAAATTACCCCAAATGACCTGCATTTCAGAAACATTATTTGCAGTATTAAAAAAGAGAGGGCAGATCAGGACAAAAAGATCCCAGGAAGTCCTCAAGGAAACATTTAGAAATGCTGCTGCCAAACCCCTTCAGGGTTGCCAGTGTGACCCGTTGTTGCTGGGAAGCCTTGTTCTGGCCACTCTTTGTACACTAGACATGCTCTGGCATTGCTGTTTACAGAGACAAACAGAAAAGGATGAGAGGACACAGCGGGCTTGGGAACACTAGCTATTTACATGGGAACAACTGTGTTTGGATCAGGAAGTAGAAGGCCACTGTATGGCTGCTTTCTCAGAATTCTCTGACAATAAGTGCCTCTGTCCTGCCATTGCCCTCTCAGGTGAGCTAGCAGAATCGTTTCTGAGCTATTGAATTGTGCCATACAGTTGGCATAGGGGCACGGTAGGTTTTTGTGATGGGGACAGTGCATCCCCACCTCATGGAGTGTGCTGGTCTTTCTAGCTGTGCTGAGCTCACGCTCTCCAAGGCCATGGCTGCTTCATTCACCCATGTAATGCACCAACATGGGGAAGGCAAAGACAGCTTGCTCATGGACTTGTCTCCTCTTCACCAGTCCCCTGGGCACCATTTTATTCCTGTTGACTGTTTCTTCCCTTTATTTCCGTGACTTGCTGGCCTGCTCAGCTGGACGGATCCCATGAGCTCTTTGGTCTGGGTAGTTGTGTGGTCTGTCTATCTGCACCAGAACACAGGGTGGGTGTCGGGAATGGTTTGGGACTACAGATCAGCTGCAACAAAAGCAATGGCAGCAAGCTGTGGTAGTAATTGGAAGGGATTATTGCTTTCCACTTTATTTCCATGTGGGAGGGTAAATATCAGCTGCCACTGACAGGGCTTCCATTTTGATCTTAACCAAATGAAATAGAACACTTTTTAATGGAGAATTTTCTTGACCGGGTTAAGAACCTCCTCCTACTTCTCCACTCTCAGCAATGAACTGTCACCCATTAGTCCCTTAATTTCTGCCCCACCTTCATCATCAGTGTGACCCACGTTATCAAGCAGCTATTGCAAGGGCCTGGTTCGCAGTGTCCGAGCGGGCTGAGCCTTTGCAGCTCCTACTGTGTCAGAGTTTCAAACTGCTGTTTCCATCTCTCAGAACTTAGCATCAGTGCAAGGGAGCAGGAGGTGCGAGTCACTTCAGAAAATGGCATTTGTGGTGATTCATCCATGTTTACACAGACATCCTCTGACAGTGCTAGGAAAAAACCCATCTAGATCTCCTCGCTCTCTGCTGCATGGATTCATGTTTTTGCCTATACCATCTGGCCTGTTATCTCAAACACATATATAGCAAGTGTGACGGTGATAGTCAAGAGGGCAAAGATTTCCTTATTAAAGGCTGGAAGGCAGAAAGGAGGCAGGATCCAGCATGCCTGTGAATTTTCAGAGCCATCCGAGCCTGTTGTGGGGTGGAGGAACAGTGGGTTTGAGTTTGTCAGAGCAAGGCAGAGACAGGGATCAGAGGCTGCCCTTGATGGCCTGTCACCGGTGACTAATTCTTGCTTTCTCTCACCTGTGTCCCAAACTTCATCTCTCCTAGCTGATGCCTTCCCCTCTCTATATTCCCTTCACACGCCAGCACTCAGCCAGCAAGCGGAGCGGCAGCGAGCGAGCGTGAGAGCTGGCAGGGAGTCAATATATTTCAGTGTTTTATTACTACGGAGCTGAAGTAGCATTTAGTTGGTTAGGCTCTGCTCAGAGTGAGCAGTCTAAAGTGACTCAGATAGCGGGGCCAACAATTAAAGGCGCAACAAAAAAATCCATGGATTAATTAGCAGGTCAATGGTGGTTGAGTAGTTATTGCTAAATTACAAGGTTTGCATGGAAGAGATGGGATTGATCGCTGGTATCTGCCGGCTCCTCTGGCTTCATGCTAGAGATATGGGTCAGTGGGGGGTAGGTTCTCACTGATGGTGTGGCTGCAAAGGGGGCCAAGAGAGGTAAGGGAGGAGGCTGCCTGAGGTTTAGCAACTCCCTTGTGCAAGGACTCACATTTTGCCCGTTTAATGGAGGTTTAGAATTAATTGCTACCATCTGCCAGGCAGCTCTGCTCCTGCCACAGCTCTGTGAAGCCTCAGGGGGCTGACAAGGGGGTGGGAGAGGGTGGCAGGCCCAGGGAGTGGAGTGGATGACATGGTGGTCATCCTTAGCAGTGTCCCCTCTCAGCACCAGAGAAAAAGGGTTTACCTGCAGTGAAAGTGTATCACTTCCACAGAGAAGGTTTTTGAACAAAGGCTGAAAGGGCATCAAGACACACACACATGCACACCTCCAATCATGAAATACTGGAACACTTTGTAGAAGAAGCTATGTATACACATATATATAGTGTTTCCATAGTGGGACACAGGATTTGTAGACAGGGAAATACAAGCAGTTCATTTCCAGCTTCCTTTTTGGGGTACAGGAGGGTTTGGGGAAGAGGTACTAAAACAGTCTTTACCAGTGTAGGGCTGAAGGGAAAAATATTTGCCCATCACTGCTATCATTAGCAGCTCTGCAGTGATGACAGCTGGGATTGATCAGAAAGGAAAAAAAAAACTATCCCTGAGGTCTCCCACATAAATGCAAAGCAGGCAGTGACAGTGGGAAGAAAAAGGAGAGATGTGACCTGATGGATACAGTAGTGGGGGACTCTGTGCTTCCCTGTGTTGGGAACTCACCAGATTGCACTAATGTGCATAATAATCAAGCTGTCAGGGCCCTCGATCCAGCTCTGCTTGGAGGCAGGCAGCACCGAGAACATTTTATCTCATTTCCAAATGACTTTTTGTGCCTAGTAAAATGCTGTTTTCATATCAATTAATAATTCAGCTAATAACACAATTAAGGAATCTGCCTTTTGCTGGGAGACATTTGGAGGAGACAGCAGAGGAGTGGCAAGCACAGCCCTAGGGAAGCTCTGGGCTGATGTTACACTGGGTCAGTGTTCCTGCATGGAGATACCCAGTAATTAAATGAGCACGTCAGGGAGGCCAAGAGTTGCAGGTACTGCATCTCTCCATGTGATAGAGGCACTATGGATCTGCTGGCAAATCACCACTCTTCGAGATGAAGTTTTCTTGGAAAAAGTAAGACCAGTGTGATTTTTGTGGTGTTCTGCAAAGGAAATGTGTTGCCCAATGTTAAGGTGCTGCTGTTGCTCAGATCTGGTCTTACTTATGCAAAGATATGTGCTTTACAGAAGCAAAATACCAAAACTTAGTGGGTCAGCTGGGATTTGCTGTCCCCTGCACACCATTGGAATTGTTGGTGCATTCAGAATCAGGTATTTTATTCCCAGTTATGAGAGTCTGAGGATGAGGCCTGCTCTGTAGATCACATTTTGGCTGAGAGTATGATTATGATTAATTTGAAAGTGATACAATTATACAGGTGCAAATCTCACTATGAGCAGAGCAATCTCTTTGCAAATGTGTTGCGAATGTATATTAATCTATTTCTTTCTTTCCCTATACTGTGCAAGTCTGGCTGTATCTCCTCCAGGGGATTCTGTTATAGTAGTTATATTCCATTATAGCTTCAACATGGCAAAATGCAAGGTCCTTCATCTGGGTCGGGCCAATCCTAGGCACAGCTACAGATCTGTGGGTTGAGAGTAGCCCTGAAGAGAAGGATTTGGGGGTGTTGATAGATGAGAAGCTCAACATGAGCTTGCAGTGCTCATGCAGCCCAGAAAGCCAACTGCATCCTGGGATGTATCAAGAGAAGTGTAGCCAGCAGGTCAAGAGAGGTGATTCTCCCCTTTTACTTTGCTCTGGTGAGACCCCACCTCGAATACTGCGTCCAGTTCTGGTGTCCCTACCATAAGAGGGACACAGATCTGTTGGAGCACGTTCAGAGGAGGCCACAAGGATGATCCAGAAGCTGGAGCATCTTTGCTATGAGGACAGGCTGAAGGAGCTGGGATTATTGAGTCTTGAAAAGAGAAGACTTTGGGGAGACCTAATAGCTGCCTTCCAATACCTGAAGGGAACCTACAGGAAGGCTGGGGAGGGACTTTTTACAAGAGCTTTGACTGATAGGACAAGGGGAAATGGGTTTAAGTTGAAGGAGAATAGATTTAGATGAGATCTTAGGAAGAAATTCTTCAGGGCAAGGGTGGCAAGACTTTGGAATAAATTGCCCAGAGATGTTGTGGCTGCCCCCTCCCTGGAGGTGTTCAAGGCCAGGTTGGACAGAGCCTTGTGTAGCCTGGGCTAGTTGAGAGGTGTCCCTGCCCATGACAGGGAGGTTGGACTAGATGATCTCTAAGGTCCCTTCCAACCTAGGACATTCTAAAAAAAAATAAAATAAAATTATAGTTCAAATAATGCAGTCTGTAGTGGTAGACAAAGCTTGTGTGGGATATTAAAGTGCTGCTCTGTGCTAACCTGGACTGGTAGAACTGAGCAGGAGTAAATGTGACTCACAGTTTCTGAATGTGAAAATGCTGATTTGACTTTCTTCAAAACTGATCAGGAGGGAGACTCTTAACTTTCTCAAGTTGTGACCCATGGTATAGTTGCTTTCCCCTCTTCTCTAGAAAATTGAGTTACCTCTCAGAGGCAGGTTAACTCTTGAGAATAAATAAGCAGTCTTTATTTAGTTATTTATTGCTTGCAAAGATTGAGTCCTGGTTGATTGATTGCTTGTCCTGGCTCCAGACCTATACATCAGTGTTTCAGAAAGTAGCACATCCTAGCCACGCTCTGAAAAATAGGCAAAATATATATCAA
>JAOEGS010006541.1:42477-86826 GCA_025447755.1 Corythornis vintsioides | reverse complement strand
TAATTTTTTCTTTTTTGTGGTTAAAGTTTTTTTTTGAGCCTCTTTTTCTTCTCTTTTTTTTTTTTTTTTTTTTTTTTTTTTTTTTTTTTTAATAGAACAAGATGTTGATGAAAACACCTGCTCAGTTTTACTTCTCTTAATGAATAATCTGTATAACATTAAATGGCACCACAGGCCAATTACTGCAGGGGAGACAGTGGCCATGTACTGAGAGAGCAATCATAGATCACTCCTGTTCCTGAACATGTCAGGAATCTTCTAACAAGCTGCTGGGATGTGGGAATCACCTGGGAAATAAAGATAAGCAGCATCTGTATGGCTTAGGAAAATACACTAACTGTATTTTCTCTCTCTCTCTTTTTGTCTTCTAGGTAAGTGAAGCTTTGATTTTCCTATGCAAAAAGTAACAGTTGACTGAACTGTGATGAGCAGAGAAAGTGATGTCTTCCTTGGCTCAAAGGCCACAGCGAGGGGTGCCCAATCCAGATGTTCATGGCTCTTCTGCTTGTTTGTAAGTCATTGCTAGAAAAGCTTGTTGGAAAAACAGATATCTAGTGACTGGGATGATTAGCCTGCCTTGGTTTATACCATGTAAGGAAGTCATTCTCTATGTCAGGGTGTTTGTAGCATACATGTTTACTGTCCTGAGATAACAGAATGTCATCTGCAATCAAAAGCATGGATACACTTCTTTTTGTAGCTTCTCTCCTCCCCTAAGATGGTTTATAACATCGTTTAGCAGTAGTGCTGCATCCTCTCTTTACCTGGGGTGCTAAGAAGGCCATGCCAGTCTTGGAACTGGCACTTGTGCAGTGTCTGTCTTGTGGTGACTGTAGTGCCCTGGCACTAGCTGTATGGGAACAATAAGCTGAAGCAAATGTGCTTTGTATCTGCCAAGCTGGTTCCCCTTCTGGACACTGCATTCCTGGGGTGTGTGATTGGAATTTGAGGAAGTTTTTTTGAAAGTTTATTTTTTATCCCTCTTACTTCCCCTTGGCATTGAAGTCATGATGGTATCATTTGAGATAAAGGATTTATGTCTGTATAAATTCAGCAGACAGCAGGCTGTAGTTCATCTTTCTACTTTTCAAGTACCTAATGGTTGCATCTATACCATATACCCTGTTATGGTATAGCTGTATACAGCTGTCCAGGGAATAACCTTGGGTTTGTGCATTTGGTTTCCAGGATCAAACAAATACTGTATGATTCAGAGTTACTCCTCCTGTTTTTAAATCCACATACATTATGTGGTAGACCACATAATGCTGGTCTGGGAGACCAGAAAACAACATGCTTGGAAATCCAAGTGTGAGTCAACCACAGACTTTTGTGTATGGTATAAGATCTTGTCAATGATCAACAGCAAATAGACTTCATATATTAGTTTAATTATTTTCTCTCAGCTTTTCACAGTAGGAGACAGCATTGAACAACTGTTATGAATACACATCATTTGCAGGGTGTGTATATTTGCTTCTGCTTACAGTCACACACTTGTGGCTCTGGTTATTTAGAAATCTTGCCGTGTTATCTGCACTAGGGAGTGAACTTAGGGAGTTTTGCTGGGGAAAGATGTGTTGTTGGTTCTGGGTATGTCCAAAACAGGAGGTTTATGATAATGTGGCATTTCCTAAGCACGGGTGTGACTGCTTAGCATTGCTGCTGGGATATTCTTGCTGTCTCTGCAGAGGAATTCCATTTGATAACTTCTTGTTCCAAACCCAGGCCAGCTGGAATAAAGATTTCAGAAGCTGTCTGGGGAACTGAGTTTGAGATACAGGCTTGTAACACTCAACTAAGTCAAAGGAAAAAAGAAGCATAAGAGGAGGTTGTGGAAGCAAATAGGATTCATGTTTTGGACAACCTTGATATTTTCCATCTTGAGTCCCTCAGTTTTGCAGCTTTAATGTGGCTGTTTTGTATTGCTAAGATGGTTCTTTTTGCTGTTCTATTATCTGGGGCAGATTTTACCTGGGAGACAGATTATGAGACTTGTGCTTATTTCCTATGTCCTACTGACTATGTGAGTGGAGGAAACCAGCTTTTACTGTCCTGTGTGAGCCAGGTTTTTGGACATATCTCCATATCAAGGTTTTTCACATGACCACCTTCTCTGAAGCAGTCATCTGTAGGGTTCTCTGTGATCTTAGCTAGTCCCTTTGCATTGAGTTTACTGCAAAGAGTGCTATTGCTGGTATAAAGCTTAAATTTCCCTCTGATCATCTTCAGGATGTATATCACAAG
The DNA here is from genome assembly GCA_025447755.1 of Corythornis vintsioides. Taxonomy (NCBI): domain Eukaryota; kingdom Metazoa; phylum Chordata; class Aves; order Coraciiformes; family Alcedinidae; genus Corythornis; species Corythornis vintsioides. Next base: position 84,579 of record JAOEGS010006541.1, on the reverse strand, counting down.
AACAAATGTGAGAATGATCTCAAAGGTCTATTCCAGCCTCAACAACAGTATTTCTGTGCAATAATAATAAATGAAAAGCTGATAGTGTCATATTTTAGCTGAGCTCAATGGAGTTTTCAGCTCAGAAGCTGACAGACCAAAACCTGGTATCTCCACCTCCCTGACACTTTAATGTATTCAGATCCCTGCTGCACATTGTAGCCATGACAGACAATTCCAGGCCAGAGACACCCTGTGCAGCAACATGGCCAAAAAGCGACGTAATTAGTTCAGAAGCTGCAGAGCCAGAGAGAATCATCTTCTTGTCGTGTCCTGATGCAGAGTTCAGTGAGGAAATGCTTTGGCATTTGTTGCAGCCGGGTCCTGTTGCATAACTGAGGCTTCATCACAGCTGGGGATAAGGATTTCTGCTTTCCCTCTGGCTTAGAAAAAACCCCAACCAACTCATGCTTGTTCCACAGCTGGAAGAGCCAAGACAGAGATTGACAGACACATGGGCCCTAGGAGATCAGACCTTCTCTCTTCATCCCTCCTTCCAGTCCAACATGTTTTTTCAGTAACAGGAGCAGTGCAGACCACACTTTCCCTGCCCTCCCAGCTGTAATAGCACGCCCGTTTGCAGATCTGCACTGCTGAGCACATCCAAAACCTTTCTGTAGGAAATCTCCCTCTGTGCTCTTTTTTGCTTTGTTACTCTTCAGCCAGGTCAGTTCTCTCATCTGATTTATAGCATAGTTTCAGAAGGATCTTCTGCCACATCCCAGGTGTGATGTGCACAGGGACAATGATAAGGGAAGGGGGAAAAAGCCTGTGATAAGGTTGGGAACATCCTACATCAGAGACAACTTTTAATTACTGGTTATTGGTTTTTTATTTATTTTTTAACTTCATAGCTCCTGCTGTCCTTGGATATAATAGCCTCATTAGTACAAAAAGACTCAAATATCACAAGGATTTAAACACGTAAATAGATGTGAGATTCCTTTTATTTAATATCCCATTTTCCAAAATCTTGCTGGTTAGGAAACTATTTGAGAGGCTTAGCCGAGTTTCTTTCTTAAGAGTCACGTGGCTCAAAGAGCTGGCACTTTTAAGAAAACCATAAATCTGTGGTGAAATGAAATAAATCAGTCAAGCTGCCATTTCTTCAAACGGCATCCTTTACAGACACTGGGGAGTGAGGAAGAAGTCTTTGCCCGAACAGGATTACAAAAGAAATTGTCATATCATTTATGGCAGCTTCCTTATCATTATCATTAGAGCTAATGCCATCATCATTTTCCCCAGTGAAAGCAGGGCCTCTGGGGCCTCTCTGTTTCCTGACAGTGGAGACACCCGTGTGCATATTAATATGCAGCTCTGCTTATGCTAATGGCAGCTATTTGTAACATTAATATTTTCTTCCACCATAAAAAAAATAACAACAATAATAATAATGCTTTGTCTTAAGGATTTGAGCTCTAATGTGCTTTGGAGGAATGGAGAGGGAAGAGAAAAGCCTCTGACCTAATTTTTGTATCCTTGAGGGGAAGAGTGAATATGCAGATGGTGTAGGTGCTGAAATGCTTGCCCTCCTCACCAGCAGTGTGAAGGTCAGTGAGGAAACTGGTCTGCCTCGTGCACAGAGTGAGTGGCAACAGCATTCCTTGCATTTGCTCCAAATTCAGGCTGGGAGGCCCTCTTTGGACTGAATCAGCAGCCAGACTGTGCTCCTCAGGGTCAGCCCTCTCACCTGCTCTCACACTGCACACAGGTGCTTGCTCTGGGAGATGGGAAGCCAAGGGAGCAATCACTTGCTGTGTCTCTGTTGAATTTGGAGTGGTCCCCAGCTGGCTTCAGGATCAGTCACTTTGACCTTGCAAGCCTAAAAGCATGCCCATGGGCATACCCTTTGTGCCTGGATGCCCCAGTGTGGTGTGGAATTAGGCTTGGATATAGGAGCAGGTGGCTTCCCTTTGCTCTGAAGAATAGCACTGAAGCCTTGTTACTACCCCATCTACACAACCACCATGGTTGTTTTGGTTCTGATACTATCCCATGCAGAAGGAAAAGTTCAGCTCCAAGCTTTTTTCAGTATTATTTACCATAGTCACCCTAGCAGGTAGTTATAGAAGCCCCCCAGCATCATCCTGCTACATGAGGTGCTATGCAGGTGCAGATCAGAAGTCTGGAATTTTCTCAAAGGGCTTTCATTTTTCTAAGTTCCTCAAGCTTTTGATTGTGCAAGTACCTGTTTTATTTCCAAGCTCCAGTGTTTTCTGTGGCTTTTGCCAAAACATTGAAATGAGCAAACAGGGAATGTAATGTGCAGAACAGAAGGCAGAGGAAAAACAAAGACAGGAATGGAAACCTCCTCAGGTTTGCTCCCTGGCTCCAAGAAACCAGGATGTTGTTGGCACTGGGGACAATGGGCTGATGCCTGCCCATTCTGCAGGACAGGTGCTTAATAGCAGGGTGTTAATGTTTGGTTATTTGATGCAAGTAAATAAATAAAAAAGTGAAAGATTTTTTTTGCAGGATGGGAGAATAAGAACCTTTAAAAATGTCTGTAATTAGTTACTCTGGGAGCACATGATGATATTTAATAGGCCCCTCAGTGATAATTTTAGTAGCCTTTCCTGATGCCTGACAAATACTGAACATGTCATACTTAGTGCTATTTTAATTAACAACTTTTTAAAGAAAATGTCAGTGATGTTCCAGTAGCCTGAGGTGTGTTTGGAAGCAGGGGGGAAACTATGTTTCTTCTTGTCAGAAGGAAGGCAAAGAGATGCCATTTTTCTTGGTGGAACTCTAGGGCTTAGATGAGGACCTGTCTTTTCTTACATCTTGTTTATTTTTGTGTGTCTGAAGCTCTACTTTCTTGTAATGCAATGGTTTATTTCTGCATTAAGTGCTTACAGTGGTATTTGCTAGCCTAGTTTTTGACTTGAAAGAAGGAGGTAGGAAGAGATCACAGCATCTCTTTAATCCATATGTCACAAGATTTGGTAAAAGGGGAAGAAAACTACAAAGATTACTTCCCTTCCAAAGCTGTTTTTCAGAGATGTCCCTTCTCAGGATCAGGTGTTTGGCTGCCCCAAAACCTGACTTCCAAATTTCCTTGAACCTCAGAAATGACCAACACTGTCCTCAATAACATGCACCCTGCATGAACAGTTCCCAGATACCTGCACTTGTTACTGCTTGTCTCTAAGTTAAAAACATTTGGGTCAAGCCAAAGGTTACAACTTCATTCTTTTCAAACCCCTCATGGGCTTAATAACATCCAAATTTTAAAAGAAAGATGAAATTCTCTTAAATCCTTATGGGAGCTGAACCTTTACCACATATGATAAATTGAATAACTTGTGTCCAAATAATGAGATTTAGGAATGCTTTCAAACCAATGAAATTATACCTAAAGCTTAACATAAACTAAAAAATTATAGCCTTTTAAAATACCCTGGTGGAAAAATAATGTTAAGTTTAAAAATGCCTGTAACTATCATAGCCTCTATGCATGAAAATTTGAGAGTGAACCTTACAGGAGGTGGAAGATGGGTTTGAGTATTTTATTTCCTAGCACATTAATTTGGAAACTGTAACACTGAGCCCATTGGAGCTTCATTGTTCTTAAGAAGGAAACAAGTTGACCTCTGTAGTGGAGTCAAATCCCAAAAGAAAACAAAGACCATAACTGTTCTGAGGTGTTCAACTATTCTAAGTCTTTCAGGAACAATTAGTTGAAGGTGTCATTGTCGACACAGGAAGCAAGTGCTTCATGGGATACCACTGCAAAAAAAAAAAAGAAAAAAAAAGAAAAAAAAAAAAAAAGTATGGTTTCAGCTGTCCTTGAAGAAGATGCTTCTGAGGAAAATTCCACTGTTCAACAATCCTGTTGTAGATTTACTATAGTTACCTTGACTGGAGTGGAGTTGCTTCAGTTTTAAACTTTATGACAAAGTGAGTAGTCATCTTCCAAGGTTCTCAATCAATATAGGTACCCTTCAGAGAAAGACTATGGTTGTAGCAGAACCACAGGGACAACAATCTGAGGGATGTTTAAAGGAGCTTGTGAGTTGTACTGATCTTAATGAAAGGCAAATGTGTCCTCTCGTGGCGAGACACGGGGTTGAATCTGCCATATACAGGTAGCTCTGGCCACACTTGGTCAGGAAAATCTTTTAGTTTTGCTTCACAGCTCTGTCTTGAATAGATGGAGATGTTAGGTCCATTTGTGTGTTTTCTATGCCTGCATTGGCAGGATTTCCTAAATACCTGTGGAGAGGCACAAGGTGTTTGTCAAATGCAGCAGCATAAAAGAGATGTTGTGGAAAATGATAGCACAGGCAGTTCAGCTCTGAGGAAGGCAGTAAGCCTTTATGGACGCTGAGAGTAACACACTCTGGATTTCTTCTTTAGGCAACTTGGTGCCTTTAGGAGGCGAAGAAAAAATGGCACTAAAGGGACTATCTGGGTTCACTGGGAAAAAAACCACCACTGACTGCAGAACTTACTCAAAATTCACTGTCAGTACAGCATTGCTGCAACTCCAAAAGATAGTGCATGGAGCAATTGGTGCAAAATGCATGTTGGAAGGGGCAGTGCAGTTGCAGGGGCACCAGAGACAAGAAAAAAGATTAGGGGAGAGGTTAATCCCCACAATTCATCCTTGTGAATGCTCCTTCTCTTTGTTAGCCAGCAAGGGATATTCTCATAACGTTTATTTGTTCCCTAAACTTCGTAGGGTGTGAGCTGGGTGAAGCACCTGCCCTTACCTGTGACCTAGGCTCTTGCATAATAACAATGTCATAATGCCAAAGTCATTCACAACAACTGCTATGGCTTATTGTACCCGATATATTCATAGGTATATAAACTCAAATTGCATCCTTTCTCAAGGAAATTCCACCCCTAGGTAACTTCTCCCTGTTGATTTCTCCTTGGCTTGTCACAGCAAACACATGGTGTGATGCTCAGTAGACACTGCTTGCTTTTCTTTGTGATCAGAGACAGCTAGGCTAGGTGAGCTCCCCAGTGTAGATCTCTTGCTTCAAAGGAATGCAGCATTTAGCTCTCTATCCCTCAGCCATAGGCATCAGCTCTGCAAGCATCTGTTGCCCCTTGTGACATCAACTTCCAGACTGGAGCTCATTTGACATTAAGGTTAATTTTCTTTAGCCACTGGCGGGGTGATTTAAGTGTCAGCTCATTACGATGGCATTCTAATTAAAGCTCCACGATAGCCTTTGACCCTGCAAAATGACTTGGGAGAGAAGCAGCAAATAGGATGATAAGCTTAGATACTGGCACACAGAAGGAAATATATCCTGCCTGATGTTTGTGGGTGTCAACTTCAGTTTTATTGGATTGTCCTCTGGGAAGGACTGGTTATTAGTATTTATTTCTCTAAGACAAATTCAGTGGCATTGATTTCTCTGGCTTCGAAGGGATTTGCACCTTCTTCTTGCCAAGCATGGCTTAAGTCCTCTGCCTTCATTTTCAAGGTGTATTTTGTGTAGTTTCCCTTTTGGAGGAGGTAATCCCTTCCCTTACTGTATGGAAGATCAAGTCTTCGATGGGATGTAGGTATTTTTCCAGGCCTGTCTATACACAAGAGCTGACTGTCTCTTTTTACCTTAGGATATAGAAATAGTGGGGGCTGAAGTCTCTGGTAAAATAGGTATTTCTCTAGTACATGTGTGTTTGCATTCACACTCTAGAATTATGTTTTTCTTCAGTGTCCCAAGTGGCACAGCCTTTGATAAAAAGTGAGGTAGCTACGCTGGGTCTAAATCTGTAAGCCTTCTGCACAGCACTCTCATTATCCAAAGCAGATCTTCTCATCAAAGCTATGAGGAAAATGCACAAACACAACAAATCCTAGCCAGGAGTTATGCCTGCCAAGTCACTTTTGCCACTTCTCCTTGTGCATCTTGAATTGTGCCATTCCCTTCATACCTGATCATGGGCTCCAAGCTTTCTATCTCCTCACTACTTTTCCTCTTCTGCCCTTTAATAGTTTTTATTTGCATTTTCCCATATCTCCCTGGGATGGGGAAGTATTCATCCTGAAGTAATGGTGTAAAGAAATCCTGGTATTTTATTGACAGTAAAGAGCCCTGGAGGACATGATCCTCTTGAATTGAAAGCAGTGGTAATCAAATAGTATCCCTTTCCTGACCAGCCCTGAAACATCTGAAGGATTTCCTGGGTACACTTGCTGTGTGGCAGGAACTTTGGGAGACTAGACTGATGTATGAGATCTCATGGGGTTTTTTTGTTGAGCAAGGAGGTAAATTTATCCTCCATGGAAAAGGTGGGGTAACAAAACAGAGCAGAGGTTCATGCAAGGCATTAGAGCAAGTCAGTGGTACAGTGTACTAGAACTTAACTATATTCAGTCATACTTCAGACTTGATCCAAGGTTCACTGAAATCATTTAACCTTTGCTAAGAGTCAGATCTGGTTGATATTTTTGTGTGCAGGCAAAGTTGTTATCCTCAGAAAATACCAGTTAATTGAAACAGAAACCCTGGGTGGAATTGTCCTCGTTTCAACAAGGTTTTGCCAGGGAGAGTTTCACATTTCCATGTTTAAGTGCCTAGCCAAGCCACAGAGGTCACACAGGAGTAGCCAGGAACCTGTGAGCCAAGTAACTCAGCTGGGACTAGGGGGCAAGTTGTCACTCAGAATCAAAGAGAGCAGAGGCTGGAAAATGAAAGCCTAATGTTCCAGAGGAGTGATTCTAATCGAGGGTGATATCTTGCTTTTGCATTTAGAGGAAAATGGGGAGCAGGGAAGGCCATTATTCCAATGGTCTTGTCTCTGCATGTGGAATGGGAATGATTTCTTAACAATGCATGATCCCTACTGAGAACAAGCATTCAGGTCACCCAGATCTGAGCCTGTCCTGGAGGGCAAGACTGAGTTTCAGAGCGAGCAGATGAGAATTTAACTTCTTGTAATAATGAGATACTGCAGAAGTGTTCCCAACTAGCATGTAATCTTTTAAGTATTGGCTTTTGTGTGCATATAGTATCCTGTCTTTCTTCTCCTCTATATGCATGCAGGCACGCACTCATTCCTATCTCCATCATCTTAAACTAAATTAGAGTAAAATACTTCATTACAGAGACTTTCAGCCAGGAGTGTGGGCCCCAGGGACTTTATTTTCATACAAATGTATTATGCACAAGGTTGATCTGATCACAGACAATTTGCACAATCTTTGCACCCCCAGGAAAATTCCTTTCATAAATGTAAATTATGTGACAGTCCAAAGAACAGAAAACAAGAGAGAAAAAGAAGAGAGAAGAAAGACCCTGTGCACTGATGGAGATTATGGGCAACTGACCTGAGCTGTCAGGGCTCTTTTGACTGCCCTCTTCCTCCTCTCACAGCGTAGCCTTCCCATTGAACAGCAAGCTGTTGGAAGGTGCTGGAGGGGGAAGAGGGTTGCATTAAGTATGTTTGTGATTATAGTAACTGTTTCTATGGCAACAAGAAAATGCCCTCCATGGCTTTTATTTGTGTTTTGAGCAAGGAGGCATGAAGTGAAGGCTTGTGAACAGAATGCAGTGGAAAGAGGTGGAAGCAAGGGGTTTTGTGGCAGCCTGCCCATGATGCTGGCTGACCTGGGGCACACATGGCTGCTTCTGGTGTGTTGGGCTTTCTTTTCAGCCTTGTTTCAGCAGTAGGTTGCAACTTTGTTTTTGGACTCTTCCTGGGACAGAAGCAAAAGCAAGAGAGCAGAAGTGTTGTGCTTTTCCAGGTGCTTCATTACTGAGCTGCTCAAAAGCTGGCACCTGTAGGACTGAGTAATGGGGGGGTGAGGGAGTGAGCTCAGCATGCTTCTCCATGGCTTTCCCCCATCCCACACCATCAGAGGAGCCCAGTCCTGATCCTGCAGGGATTTCCCTGGTAGAGGTAGCAAATGTGGAGGGTGAGTTAATCCCCACTTTCACAGAATATGAATCTTTCACTCATGGAAATTCACTGGGCAGAAAGATGCAATGTAACTGAAACCACTTTGGCTTCCCCTCTCCAGCATTGCACAGAGAGACCCATCTATTATTAAAACCCCTATTAGTCGTGGTAAGATTGTACCACTCCCTCTCGCTGTAGCTGCTGAGCATTATCTAATTGGTTTTTATTACTACTCCATCCCTGGGAGCATGTGGAGCTCAAATGCACATTTACTAAGACATTTGCATTCCCTTATCCTTGTTGGGAATGGATTAAAAAAAAAAAAGATGGTGAGAGAGAAGGAAACTAAGGGAGAGACAATTCCCAGGCTGGAGAGGATGTGGAAGATGGAGACAAGAGGCAGGAGCAAGTGGGCTTGGTTTGGCTGGTCTTTCCAGTAGTTGTCCTGATGGATAACTGGCCTCTCTGGTCCCTCCAGCAGATAACTCCTCCAGTTGCCTAGTTCCTCAAAAGACACACTCACTGGACTTCTAAGCCTTAAGATACTAACTAATCCAGCTTCATAGTACTTGCACAGAAAGCAGAGTCTTCTCACCCAGGAAAACAGTGAGAAGTGGAGTTTAATAGTAGGGCAGGACAGACTGTGCCTGTTGGACACAGGGAATGTCTAGACAAGTGCACTGACCCACACTTGACATGTGACTGGTGCCTTTCTGGCCCCTTATCCTTCTATTTGACCATATTTTTCCTATGCAAACCAACTTGATCCCTCCCTTTCTCTTCCTTTAGTCTTTCCCCAAAATATCCTGTTAAGTCCTGTACAATCCCCAAATGTTCTTTCTCTGCATCCCATAACATGTCACTCCCTAGGCAGTAACCTAAGGATTAACAGCCCTGTTCTGTGCCACCCATGTCTCCAGCAACAATAGTCACTCTGCTGCCCTGTTGCCCTGTGCTCTGCTGCTCTTGGCCTTTGAGTACCTCCTTCTGGATGTACAAGGCTTGTATGGAGAGATGCATCAGCTCTGTGACTAAGGATATTTGGGTAATGGGCTGCTCCACAGATTCAAAGGTGTTTCAGTGCTGGGAACTGCCAAAGGCAGCTGGAGAGATTTCCAAGTCCTACCAAGCAGCATTGGTGTCTGTCTCTTTGAAATGAGTGGATGTTGAAGGAACTGAGCCTGCTGAGGCATTTCTATGAAAGAAAAAAAAAACAAACCCAAAGTCTTTCTTAGTCTATTTACACATTTTGGGCCCAGAGTCCTTGGGCATTGATAAAGATAAGACTTCTTGTGAAGAAATGTGTGTGACTGCCTTTTGCATGTGAGCTGTCTAAATGGGCAGGTGTAGCAGTCATTAAAGAAGATGTACAGCCACATCACCACTCCCTTTATTCAGGCCAGGGTGTTCTGGTTTTTGTGGTCGTGGGTCAAGTGAAACTGTTATGGACTGGTCAGTATGTTGATTCATTCATGTCACAGGCACTGCTGCTGCAGATCGAGCAGAGACCCTTCAGCTGGGGTTTCCAGTTGTTCAAGCAGGGCAGCTTAGTGCTGTGTTTTGATTATTTTAAGGCCTCAGGGGGAACAGGCACTCACTCCCATGCTGGTGAGAGTAAAAGAATGTCTTTCAGGAATTAACACCCAGCAAGGCACTCAGGGGGTCCCCACGCAGGGGATGAAAGGCTCTGTCCTTCTGTCTTTGTATGGTTTGGTAGGACAGGCTCCCACTGGGAACTCTGGCAGGTTTCCTCTGTCAACTTTTTATTCCTTCCCTCCCTTCATGCAGTCTCCTGCTGAGTGTACTGGGTAAACAGGTTTCTTCCCTCTCCAGACTGGAAGGGACTGTTTCAGCCTGCTCCCCCCCGCCTAGCAGTGTTTCACTTCAGTGCACAGAGGATGTTATTCTTTCAGTGGTGCCTTTTGTGCTAATGGGATCCGTTTAAAGCCAACACTGTAATTTCATTTTCCTTAGGGAGAGTGGGGGGAGAGTACTATCTCCTCAGAGCTACATCCCTGCTACTCAATTCATCTCTCTCAGAGTCTGCAGCACAGTCATTTCTCCCCCAGATCACTGGAAAATGCCAAAAGCTGGTTGGGGGCCCCAGAGAAGCCCTTTGCAGATGCAGTGCTGCACTGCACCATCCAACACAGGCAAAGCCCCATCTCCTCTCCTTGGCTGAGCCCACACCTCAAGATTCTCCCTGGTGTCTGTTACTTGGTGTGTGGCAGCTGAACCATGCAGCCTACAGTGGGTTGCACCTCACGTTCAGCTGGAAACCACCTTCTAGTATAGAGTGTGTGGTCCACTTCTTTAATGAGAGCACATTGCCCAGCATATCACACCAAAGAGCTGCTGTTTGGCTTGGGTTTTGTAGTTTCTGGCCCCAGTGCTGGTGTTTATTGTCCCAAATCACTTGGCAGTCTCCCACCCTAGTGAGCTACCCCTTCCCCGTGTAATGTTGCTTCAGTTGCAGTGGCTGAGATGTAGTGTAGCTCTCAGGGCAGAAAAGAGAAGGAGGTGCTGGCAGGGCTTTGTTCTGAGGGTCCCATAGCCCTGTAATTGAGTTTCCCCTCTCTGAAAGTCCTCCAGGGTATGCAGAGAAACTTGTCTGCTTGCTGGGGTATCCAGCACTGGCTGAGATGGATGGGTGGCCAGGGGATGGAGTTGTTTTTCTCTATAAACAGTTGATGTTTTTGTGTTCTGTGGGTTGGGATATGTTGCTGGATTTGCTTTTGGCTTGCTGCATTGTTGTTTGTTGAATGGCTTGAGGGTTTGTCTATAATATTGAAATAGTTGAGGCCTGCGAGGGGTGCTTTTTTTTTCTCAGCATTTAATAAGAAATCAAAATAGATGAGACATTTTTCTCATAATTAAAGATCACACCTAAAGCAAATGCTTTAGGCCTAAGTCTCCTCCTATTCCCCCGCTTCCCGCCTCACTCTCCCTCCTACGCACGTACAAAGTTCAGCTGTTTGGGAATGCAGCTGAGAATTTTCTACTGTCTAGTAAGCATGGACTCAACCTCTTTTCCTCCCTCTTTTTATAAAAAACAACCCACAGTGTGAAGCATATTCATGGTTCTTGTGTCCGTGCTGTAGCTGACACTCCTCTCTAGCTACAGTGTAGGTTATTTCTGAATTACCCTAAACAGACAGTTCCCCCACTCAGGGGTCAAGGTCGGTGCAGTGATCACCAGGTCCCTCGGCTGGCAGTTCCCCGTGGGGAGTGATATTACCCTGCATGCCTCTCCCTCTCCTACTCCCTACAGCCTGTTATTAAACAAGGACAAGTGGGTAGCTTGTCTGTGTCTGTGTGTGAGAGCGTGACTCTGTCACCTGATGCATACAGATGGCTTATTAACCAATTAATTCATAGGACTAAATTGGTTAAATCAAACTAAATGACACCCAATTGCAGTACAAGGGTAGAAATGGATTGGAATAAGTGTTTCTTAAATGCCAGCCTCGTTGAGCAAAGGAATGAGTAGTGAGGGAGGAGGGGGGCTCGTGGAGGAGTGGGGAAGACAGCAGACCCTGGCAGGCAGCAGGAGCAGAACCATCCAGGGCATCACGTCCTAGGGGAGCAAGCAGCTCACAAGCCCATGGCAATTTATGCTGCCAAGAAGTTGGGTCACTCTTTTTGCTGATGATACTTTAGGGCTGGGAATGCCTCTGGAGAGGGAGTCCCAACCACTGCCTCACTCTGTGTCCTGGGCAAGAGGAGGTGGCTCTTGTCTCCCAGACTTTGGTTGAACCATGAATTATTATTCAAACTGCTATTTGTTTGGAACAGTCATTCCATGGTGCAGGACTCACTCTGCCACATACAGTGGCGTCTCTGACAGCATTTGTAGCAGAAGAAAGGGATGAACCCTTCAGCGTGGAGCAGGAGTGGATGGCATGTTTTAGTGCTTAGCACGGGGGTCAGCTGGAGAAAAGAATGCCAGCATGCCTCAGCAGACCCTGCAAAATCACACGTGCTCACAGCACGCAGTGGGAAACAAAACCTCCCAACCTGCAACTTCTGCACACGTATGCACAGACGTGCATGTCTGCAGGGTGCCAAGAGCACGGCACGGGCCTGGCACCTCTATTTGCACAGCAGGAACAAATCAGACACAGAGGTATCCTGAGCCATATGCATACGTGGAGCACAGCCCATTAAAAATGAAACCTGTGCATATGCAGAAGTGCCAAGAACCCGTTCACCAGCACCCTGGTTCTGGCTGTGGATAAGCACCAAATAAACACATGCCTGACTATTATGTCAGTGTTCAAATTGCTCTTCTTCAGTTGCTGCAGCAAGATAAAGTCTCCAAAGCCCGTCATGCTGCGGCATCTTTTTCAAGGCTGCAGTATATGGAGTGTGTATAAAATATTGAGTCATTTAGGGGCTTTTCATCTTTGCTTTTATTTTTTCTTAGGAAAGAAAAATAGGATTTACACTTTGTCCAGTAGCAGAGCAAATGTTTTATGTGCTGGAACCATGACCACTGCTCTAGAGCATTTGATGCATATATTTTGAGGCTTCCCCCCAGCTCCTTTTTTTTTTTTTTTTTTTTTTGTCACTTGAAAAGGGTCAAATCAACCATCTGGAAGGGTAATTTTTTATTCTTAGAGCAACATGTACTCCAAGAGCTGTAAAACAAAATTTACCACCCTCTCATTAGCATTTTTTCCTAGAAAGATTCCTTGCTTTCCCTTGGCCCTCATAGCTCTTGGTGTACCCGTGGAAGCAGGCTGAGGAAGGGAATGCTTTCACTGATTCCAGAGCTAAAGTGGCAAGGTGTCTGTGGTTCCTGCTCAATGAGAAATGGACTGAGACCAAATGTAGTGATGCACCATGGACAAGCTGGACCTCTGAAGTCTTCTGCTGCTGGCTCGTGGGTTTCTTCTCATGAAGTTCCAACCCATGTGTGTGTTTCCTGGAGGATCTAAACATGCACACTCATTCATTGGCTCAATATATTGTTTTGCAGGCTGTGTGTTGTACTGCTCTGCTTTAGCTGGTAGCAATTTTTGGTGGTCTTGTGGTGTCACTTTCAGGGGAGCTGGTGTGGCCTGTGGCTAAGGGCAGCTTGTTGGCTCAGGCTCCTCTTTGTTCCATGGTCAGGCCATGCATGGATCTCAATCCCTTCCCATGCCTCCTTTTCCTTATCCCTTCTGGAGCAGTAACAGTGCTGATTCATCTCAGAAGGAGATAGAAAATCTCATTCAGTAGTATCAGAAAGTGCTTGAGGTCTCTGGTAGACAGATAAGGCAGTGCTATGCTCTGAGATGTTTTCCTTTCTCACCCGATTAATAATGAACTGGACTGTCTTGAAGTCTGAAGTAGAAGTGGGTTGATCTTGGCTAAGTTTTTGTTTTTACTTTTTATTAACACAGCTCTGACAATTTGGAATCCTTTCATGGCCGTGGAGAGCATTTTTACTGTTTCTGTTGTCCAGAACAGCACTGCTCTAGCACAAAGCATCAGCTCAGGGTAATAAGACAAAAATTTAATTAAGAAGAAAGAGAAGAATTCTCTTTTATTGCAAAAATAGAAGGGTTAGGGAGCCTGTTGGTGTTTGTTAGTGTAGTTAGGTCTGTTATTGCCAGCCTGAGAGAAACCTCAAAAGATTTTTTAAGTTCATATAAGCAACCAAAAGTTCTTACAATTTTGTAAGTCATGAGATAATTTGTGTCCCATGCTTCTTCTATCACATTAAGAGATGTAGCTCAGACACCTATATAACTACTTTCCCTCACACCATTCTGTATTTTCATCAAAGAGTCTGAAGTTGGCAGTACTCACGTGTGAAGAAATTCATGTCAAGTGTGGAGATGGCTTAGTCATTAGGATGTGTAGCACAGATCCTCTTAGATCTCCTGCAGGTTGAGTGGCACCAGGAGGGTTGAAGAGTGCCCAAGCAAGTGAGAGGAGATCTAGAATGTGAAAATTTATTTACAGAGAGGGTGGTTAGGCATTGGAATGGGCTGCCCAAGGAGGTGGTTGAGTCCCCATCCCTGGAAGTGTTTGAAAACCATGTGGATGTGGTGCTGGGGGACATGGTTTAGGGACCCTGGCAGTGCAGGGTGAACAGTTGGACTTGATGATCTTAAAGGTCTCTTCCAACCAAATGGTTCTATGAAACTCTGTGCATGCTTTGATAATCTCCTTTCTTCCTCCATCCTGAAGAGGAAAAGCTTTGTCAGGATTCAACTGTAGGGGAAGTACTGTTCCTTCAACTCCCCTACATCTCCCTGGGAAGCTGGGAAGTGTAAGGAAGGAGTTGTAAAACTGGGGGAATGAAGCATAGAGGAAATCCAGTGAGTCCTGAGACCAGTCACACCCTGGTCATCTCTTTTGAATACTCATCACTCCTGCATGTGAGTCAATGAAAGTGAGTCACCTGAGATGACAAGGAGCATTGAAAATGCCTCAGCAAGATCAGATCTCTTGAGGCTAGAAGCATCCTTTAATTCTTGAATGCTGTGGTTCAAAAAGAAGAAAAACATCCCTCTCACTGGCTTTTCTGTCCTTGTCTTTGTAAGATTTATCAGGACTCAGGTTTATAATCATGTGCAGACAATGAGAGGTATATTTGGAGCAAATGTGTGTCCAAATGTTCTTCCCTCAATTTTGAGTATTCATTTGGTTGTTTTTCTTGTCACTTTCCTATGACCTTTAGAAAAATAGGTGTTTTGGCATTAAACACAAAAATCTGCAGTAAAATGGTGGGAGGGTGGAGTGAGACTTTTTTTTTTTATGCTAAGCAACTTATTTTGGTCTGAAAATTTCTTTCAGCAGGATTTCACATCTGTAAGGAGAGTATTTAAGGGGGGAAAAAGATTTAAGTATGTATCATTTTTTTGATCAAGTCAAGATAGAGCTGTTAAGTTTCTGGTTGATTAGGAATTGCTTACTAGTGCCAACTTGCTTTGCAACAGCTTTGGAGCCCATCTTACTTGCTCAAAGCACTGGATGACTCCAGGGATGGATACAAAATGATAGTTACAAGGAAGAGAGAAACCACTGTGCATCTGAAGAGCAGGAGGCCTAGGTGCTGCTCTCTGCAGTGCCACACACTCCCTCTGTGACCTTGGGGAAGGTGTCGTTCTGTGAGTCTGTGATTCCTGCTGTTGGAATTTCTTCATTTGTGAGCTCAAGAGGGTACAACCAATGTATTAGTGATGTTGTGAGGATAAACTCAGTCAAATCTGTGACATCCTGCAGTGAAATGGTCCCTGGGGCCGTAGGCAAGGGCTGAGCTGAGGTTTTGAGAAACTGCTGCTACATATTAATTCTGTCATCTGGAGGTTTAGTGATCTGTATTTACACTGTCAGTCTTCCGAGCAGCAACTCAAAGTCTCGTAGCACCCCGCTAAGGCTGGGAACACCACCATCCTCATTGCACTCCTGGGAAACTGAGTCAACAGAAAGGCTACACGGGGTGCCAGTGTTGGGGGGAGACACTGGGGGGAGACATGAGAAACAAATGGCACCCATCTTACTTTCAGATGGCTATAGGATGCTGGTAACAGCCATTCCTGAGCTTATCTCAGCAGCATACCAGCTTGGAGCGTGAAGTAGCTCTTCACAGTAGGTGGGGATAACTGCAGTTTTGGGAGGGGGCCCTGGTGTGCTGGCCCCTCATGGGACTTCCCAGTGTGGATTTTTAACTTGAGCTTGCTGGCAGCATCATTTCCACTAAAGAGGTTTTAAACACTGCTTGTCTTGGGCACCACCAGACAGTGTTTAACCAAGAACGAAAGAGGCAGAGTGTTTTGTATTGTGCTTTTGCAGAAAAAAAAAATAAAAAATACTAGCAGCAGCATCAGAGACAGGCACCAAGCTGGCAGTCCCAGTGAGCCAGCAGTCCCAGCATTCAGCTTTTGACTGGGCAGGGTGGAAGAGGGTAAGAAACAGCATCCCGTCCATGGCTGCAATGCAAAGACCGTGCAAGGAAGCAGAGGGGGGTCACAGCTCCCCACCAGCTGGAGAGATCTAGTAACCAGCCATGCAATGAATACAGAATCAGAAAGTATGCAGGGACTATTTCAAATGCAGTTGAGTTCTTTTGCAGTCTGTACTTCTTCCTAAGGCCACAATGCTGGCCCTTCACAGTCCTTCTTCCCAACCTGCCCCTCTCCTGCTTCCCAGCAGAGCAAACACTGGGGCACAGTGAGGCAGCTGGCAGGCACTCTGCCTTTTGCCCTTCCCTCCTCCTCTGCCTGCCACTTTTGTCCTTCCCTGCTCACTGCTGGTGAGTTCTTTGGGGTCTTTCTTTCACTTAGCACGTGTACCCAGCCCAGGCAGGGCCTGCCCCCTGTAAGGATCCGAGTGGATGAAGATGGCTTCTGCCTCCATCTCTGCTGAGCCTGTAGGCTGCAGTGGCATTTTCTCAGACACATACAGGCACTGCCTGTAGCTATTGTTGTCACCTGGAGTCCTCATCTGGAGCTGCTGCTGCTGGGTTGATCTGCTGTGGATTTTTTGTTTGTTTGTTTATTTGTGCTGATAATGGAAATGTCTTAGTACCTGCCAATTACGGGGAGAAAAAAAAAAGTGGCAGCAGTAATCTCCTCTATCTTTCTCTTTTGCTATCTCTCTCCATTTTTTTTTCTCCTTTCCACTGGGACAGAAGTAAATAAAATGCTTGATAAAATTTGGGCTTTATGTGTGTGAGAGAGATACTTATTGTGGTGAGCTGGGCTGAAGAAATGAGATTTGCATAGATATGGATGGATAAAAAGAAGAGGAGATTGGGAGAAGAAAGATTGAATACTGAATAACTGAAGATATGTGGAGCTGGTTGTATGCCTGAGAATGCTCTCTGGACTTCCAGTGGAGTTGTATTCACTTGCACCTACTCTGTGCTTAGCGCCTTGTTTTGCTTTTAAATCTTACAACTTATTTTTCTAACTCCCTAGGTGTCTCATTTAAAGATGTTCTTTCTTATTAGGGTGTGTGGGAATTAGTGTTTGCTGTCCTGTTAGTACTTCCCTACTTCAGAGATCCCACGGTGCTTAGCAGGGTGATGGTAGGGCAGTACTCTCCTAGAGACTTTGGACAAGGAAAGCACTTATTACTCAGGAAAATGAGAATTTGAGGAAGCCCTGAGAAGCAGCCATGGCATCAGAAATTGCCTGGGCTACAGATAAATGGGAGGAAATTCCTGAGGTCCTAAATTTCACAGTCATCCTCCTCTCTGGAGGGACTGGATCAAGGATTCAAACTGGGTCAGGTAGCTTCCTCTTCACACCAGTACCTGAGTTTTTTAGTTGTACCTAGGACTGTCATGACAGTCTTTGCTAGTACCTGGAAAGATCTTGAGAAGATTTTTTTCTTCAGGGCATTTCACTTCTGTGTTCCAGCTGGTACTGCTTAGGCTGGGAGGTCTGGACATGGAGGTTTTGGTTGGATCTGATATTCATTTGATTTGGAATCCCAGTTCTTATGATGGTTGGTAGCAGATGCAACAGAGAAAAGGAGCAAAGGTGGCGTGTTTGGGTAAACTGACCCTATGTTAAGTCTCATCCCTAGCCATGAGAATGAGGAGCTAGTTTCTGAATCTTTAACAGGTCTTCAAAAATCTTGTCATTCACTGTCATAATTCTGGATGTTGTGAAATGTCTCCATCCTGCCCCTTTTGGAATACCATGAGAGTCTTCCTTTCAATTATTTCCTTTAGCTTCCAGTCCCATAGCCTAATAATATAACATGTGGAGGGGGAAAAAGTGCAGAAAAAAAAAAGTATTCCAGCACCTTTGAATTCAGCTTTTCATTTGACTGAATGCCTCCTTAGTCCTTGTTTCCCAGCTTGGACAAAAGTCTAAGCTGCTGAAGAAAGGTAGCCAGCTACTTTTCATGTGCACAGGTGCTTTGGACAGTCGTTGGAAAGAATTATCTGTGATCTCTGCAGGGCAACCTGAAACCTGAGAATTGAACACATGGGGACATTTCTTCCACCTGACTGTTGATGCTTTGTGGCCACATCTTTGGTACCCATACCCAAACAGAAAGCAGGTTTGTTCTGACTCAGCCCATATCTGGGCTGCCCCGATTGCAGCCTTTCCACATGATAAACGGTCTAATTAATCTACAGGACAGGGAGAGAAAAGAAAAAAAGAAAGAAAAAAGAAAAAAAAAAGAGAAGGAAAAAAAAGGGGGGCATGGGGAGAAGGAGAGGGACTGGATCAATTGACAAATTGAAATGTCATTTCCCAGCTTGCAGCTGGACTGCCTTACCTCTCTCTCCCCCTCCCTCTTTTTCTTCTTAGCCTTTTGTTTTCTGATTTGGTTATAAAAGCCAGGATGTAATTGAAACTGGCGTCGGAATCAAACAGCATGACCTTGCCAGGTTTCTTCCAGTCCTGCCACACAATCCATGCAGGCTGAGGGAAATAAAAGAGGACAGAGCGGGCAGTGAGAGAGGGCAGGAACACAGGGAGTCCCCTGACAACTCAGCTGCTTGTGTGCCTGTCTTTGAAGGGCTTCTCTTATTTATTTAAGTTTTATCCAAGGCAGACAAAGTGCTTTTGGGACCTGGGAGTGTGACAGCAGAACACACCGGCAGCTTTTTCTTAGGACTCAGTGTGTAAACCTGCTGTGGGAACTGGGTGGTGATGCAGTCTGCCAGCCTGTGAAACTGGTGCCAGGATAAAGGAGCTGGGAAAACAAGGGCCTCAGTTCCTTGACCTTCTTGGCCTGGATGGAGCTAGGAGCAGTCTTTTATTTCCAGCCTCAAGATGGGTACTTCTGCCCGCACTCCCCACATCTTCCCTGTAGCAGCACCCCTTCGGATGACTGAGCCAAGAAAACTCATTCTATGTGTCAAACAGCCATTTGAAAGAGCTCAGATCTCCTTGGAACAGTTTGGTGCCCTGGTTATTTGTGGCTTGTCTGCACAAAAGCAGGTCTTGTGCCTAGCAGGGATCATTGTCACAGTGTGTCCCTCACTGGGTCCTCAACCAGCTTCTCAGGAAGCTCCTGTGTGCAGGACTTTTCCTTCTGGCCCTTTTCTTTGACAAGAAGTCTGACAGGCAGGGAGTGTGGTGCATTTCCAGGGGTTTCCAGATTACGGAGGGGAAGCAGTGCAGGGTTGCCAGGAGCCCTGGGAAGCACCCCTGTCCTCCATTGTGGAGAAGTTGCTTCCCGGGGTGCAGTGCCCACACCCCTCAGGTTGGACTGAGCAGAGCTCTGGTGCACCCCGGGTTTGGAAATGGGAGAAGCTTACTAAGACAGATAAAGTCTGAGCTCAAGACACATAAAACAGGAAGGAAAAGATCTCCACTAAATCTGTCTGGTCATTGATGTCCTCATGTGCAGGCAGGTCTGCAGTGTTAGCTGTTACAGTTGGGCAGGAGCACTGGGCAAAATTTGTCTGGGAGAGGCAGACTGAATTTTTTACACCATCACTGATCCCCTGGGTGCTCCACCTCTGCTTTTTCAGGCTGGCTAGAGATTCTGGCTCATTTACTTCCCTCCAGAGTGGCCCACTGGCTGCAGCTGGCTTGCTGTGTTTGGCTGCCACAGGCCCTGGGGCAGAAGGCATCAAATTTATTTACAGCCCATTGAGAAGCTGGGTTTGGAGCAGATAGTTTTGGGTGGGATCAGTATAGTGGCTGTATTAATATCCCCATGGCCCTCATCTATTCTGTTTGTACACTGCAGGCTCATTAGATCACTGTAGGTTTACACAGAAACTGCCGAGGTAAAAATACATATATAGAGAAATATATATTTTATAAGCCTGTATTTGTTTGTTCCAAAATAAATGAAATACAGAAGCTGTGAGAAAATGGAGCTCCTACAGGAGAATAGGTGGAGAAGCTGGAGTCAGCAGAAGCAGAGCAGAAGGATGGCAGAGGTTCATGAAGGCCTTGATACTGCCTCGCTGGAGACAGTGATTTGTGAGGCTGTGGAGATGAATAATACAGTTTAATTCAGTTGCTTCTTTGCAAGCTTAGGACAAATGGCAACATGATTTTTCAAATACTTTTTCTGCCTGATTTGATTTCTTTGGCTAACAGTTCAAAACATGATGCTGTGTTCATTTACTGGACGAGCAAAGTTTTCATGAACTTTAAATGGATCAGAATTGGGACCTTCAGGGAACAAAATAATCTTTAAAGTCTTATATACCTTTCTCCTGCTTTGTTGTGGCTTATCTTTTTTTTTTTTTTTTTTGCAGTTAGCATAGATTCTTCCCTTTGCCTTTTCTTCTGTTTCTATACAGCTCACTTTCAGATCCTCAGGTGCTAGCATAGCTGCAGGTTTGAGCTTTGCACCAAGTGCTCTTGTGTATAAACATTCACAGAATTTTTTTATTCCCCTGAAGGAGCTCTCTAAAATCAAAGAACACCCTCCTACTATTTATATCAATGTAATTAATGAGATTTCACTCTCTACAGAATGTGACCAGCTCTCTCCCTGCATGAAGCATTTGCTGGTAAATCGTGCCTCCTGTATTTTTATGAATATTAGTTCAAATTTGTCAGTGATTATGCTTTGCCTGCAATTAATGCCACTTCAGCATCCTCTCTCTACATGTATTTTGACCAATTTAATTTTATGGGGGAAAAAAAAAAAAAGAAAAAAAGAAAAAAAATTAAGTTCAGCACTGTGGAAATATTCATAGAAATTGGATTTTAGAAATACCACTGAGAATATTCAACTCAGAAGGATTTGTGCATTCATCCAACCTTAGCAATTGTCAAAGAGAATCAGTCTTGAAGTCTCTTGAGCCCTGATTTGACCTATCAGAATAAGCAGCATCATATTTTTAGTGGGAAGGTAAGAGAACCGTTGCAGTTGGCAGATAATATCACGTATTTATCAATAATAATGATTAGTTTATTCCCTAAGGCAGGAAGTAATATAGTCCGTGTCATCAGCACTGGTACTTTAGAGTTGAATGTTTTGGTTCCCCATGTTAGATGTGTAACTCCTTGCTTTGTTTTGCTAAACTCTTGGCTTTAACATAATGTGGGCAGTGAGTTTCCTTGCCTAAGTTCAGTGTTCTGTTAAAAAAAAGCAAACTTCTCTAGTAAATTTGTAATCACCACCTTTCAGCTTCATTAACTGCTCATTTTTTCTTGCATTATAGAAATAAGACAAAACAGCTCTTCACAAGCAAACAAAGCTCTTCACCTCCATTCTCTGTATTACTCACTATTTTGTAGACTGTTATCACACCTCCTCTTATTTGTCTTCTCTTTGATACAAACTGCCCCCTTCCCCCTTCATTCCTGCTTTATGTATGCATTTTTGCACTCCTGTTATCATTCTTTCCACCTTTCTAAAGAGGAAGCTGAAACAATACATCGTGACTTATCTGGCCAGTAGTCACACCATCTGGAATTTCAGACTTCACCTTAGTGGGGAGGAAAATTGGGGGGGGGAAATCCATCAAATAAACTAGAAAAACAAATACATTTATTGAACTCACCATCTGGTAGTGTACATTCCACCAGCAGAACAACAACAACAACAACAACAAAAAGCTAAATTCAACAAATCAATTATTCATTGTGAATTATTCACTAGCTTCTATTCCAAACACTGCCAAGATGTGTTTATTTTTATTTGCAGTTTAAAAAATCCGTGGCAACGTTGCTGTTTGTCTTAGTGTTCAAGCACAAAGTGCAGACCTGCACTTCTATTCTGGATGCCTTTATTTAACTAAAAAAAGAAAGCCACAGAACAAGAAAGAGCAAAAGAAAAGTTTTCAGAAGTGAAAATAGCATCTGTCTGTAAAGTACCATTTCACTGTGTTTTATAAAATGGTAGGTGTTTCAGGTCACTAGACTATTTTAGAAATACAAACGTGCAAAATGGGGAAAGGGAAAGCATCTCTTACAGCTGTATTACCTGATAGCACCTGACAACTGGAGGAGAGAGAGTTTGAGCAGGTGATATGGGAATAGGAGGGTTGGGAGCATCCTTGGCAGAGCTGATGGGAAGCCACTGTGTTTGGGCTCAAGGTTCTGCCTGTGTTGGGCTCTTTGTGGCTCCTCCTGTGCCACTGGACTGCAGCAGGGATCTGAACATGGTCCAAGGCAACAGCAATTTATGATCTGCTCTCTGCTTTGCAGGCTTTTGCAGTCTCCTCTGATATAAGATCCTAGGTTCCTGGCCTTAGAATGAGAAAATTTGAGGCAAACAGAGCATTTTTTCCATATATTTCCACAGTGCTGTGTACACAGCCTGGCTCCTCTGGCTACCACTGCAGTGGGGGACCAACAATAGCACTGAGGTGCACAATGATCCTTTTGCAGGTGCTGCTCTTGGCATCCCACCACAAGATTTATGTTGCCTTGAATGAAACGTTCTGTTCTGACTTTCTGTGTTGCACCAGAAAGCCCTGATGCCTTCATCCAGGAATAAAATTATGTTACTCACTGATGTTTTTCCAGAAATAGGGTAGGCAGAAGCTCTCATTTGGACATATGATTTGCTCTACAAAATTGTTGTTTTATTTCTTCTGTGTTTAAGTAGGACAAAAAAAAAAAAAAAAAAAAAAAAAAAAAAAAAAAAAAAAAGGCAGCAGAACCCTCCTTGCTTTCAGATGCAGTTTTGATGCCACTTGATCAATTCCTGGCTGGTCATCAGTTTTATGCCTACAATTAAATTGCAGGCACAAAATGTTCCACCACTAAGGTGTGGACAAAAATGTTGCTGTCCCCAAATTGCACCTGGAGAATAAGTAAGGGTTTTTATTGATAAGGTAATACTCTTGTTTTGAATTCTTACTACCTTTTAAATCTATGGCCCAGATTTCAGGATTTTTCCTATGCTACCAGGTTGCTGCACTGAACAGTTTACTCTGCTAGAAACCTTTACTGCTTCTTGTGGCACTGATGCAAATATATATTCAAAAAGAGGTGAGAGAAAGGGAGATTGAAATTGAAAACTCACAAGATTAAAAAAAAAAAAAAAAAAAGAAAACATACCACAAATGAAAAAGCCCAGCAAAAGAAAGATTAGGGTATTTTTTTTTCTTAGGAAAAAAATTTTTTAATCATCTGATTTGCCAGGCTTCAGTCCAAACATTGTTCCTCTTCATCTCAGGCTGTTCTGGCTTCTTTGTTCCTCATCCCTTTCCTGGGCTGCCTGTTCCCATTGCCCTGCCACAGGTTTTCCTGAGCAAGGCTATGTAAATGTATTGAGTTTTGTGGCTGCATGTGTGGGGGGTGGAACTGATGCTCACCTGTCCTTTACAGGAGGTGACACTCCCCCCAGAGAGAGGTTGCTCAAGTGTAGTCCAGATTAAAGGGCTGTGTGTTACTGGGGATGGTGACAGGAGCTGGACATGTTGGTGCAGGGGAGGTTAAGCAGAACATGAGGGAGCAGACCCAGAGAAGATGCTTAGTAGGTGTATCCAGAGCAGTCCTGTATTCTCAAGGGTCAAGTGTCTGATAGGCAATCACCTGGGTTAGAGGGGAATCATATGGCACTGCTCAGTTTTGGTTTGGAAATGGATGTAGAAGGCAAGTACCTAGAAGTGATGGACTTTGTAAGTCTAATGGGTAGACTCAAAATCCTTCTTCACTTCATAACTGGCAAAGCAGAATCAGGCTCTATAAACTAGGAGATAGATGATTTTGACACCCAATAGCAGGAAGTTCAGAAGAAGATGCATTTGCAAGGGAGGATTCCAGTTTGTGGAGTTTTTTTTGGGGGGGGGGTGTGCTTAAAATCAATGCCAGTGGTGCACAAAGCTGACAGTATTTTTCAGCAACATTGTTCTGTGAGATACAGGGGAGTTCTGTGGCCTCTACAAGTGATTTATTCTGACAGTTATTGTATGTTCAACAATAAATTAAGTTAAAATGGCTAATAACACATATTCACTGATGCTTTAACTGTTCAGTAATGGATAGGAATTTCCTCTCCAACCTCACTCACGGGTATAGCTTTTGGGCAGGGTGGAGGTTTAAAGGTGATGTGTGCATGCACAATTGCATACAGTAATTGTGTGCACACAAACATTCTTCCCAGAGGTGTGTGCAACTGGCTTCTTTGATTGCTTTGGAGCCAAAGTTGCAGCAAGAGATTTGGGGAGCCTTTGCTGTGACAAGCAGAGTCTGGTCCATTATGAAGTAGCACTTTCAATGTGAGGATGTGGATGTGTTTGAGGTTCTTCTTTGTTCTCTGCCATTACTGGTACGTGGGTTGGATTGCTGGAAATGGCTCCCTGCCAGTGTTTAATGGGAGCAGCTCCCAATTGCTGAACATGTGTGCAGAAAGCAAATGCAAAAGAGAGGGGGTTTTGATGGTCAGAGCAACCATCTTTTAACTGGGGAAAATGTTAACGTAATACAGATTCTGTAACTTTCCAAACTCTGGTTATGACACATTTTAAAAATCCATACTGCTCTGAAGTAGAAATTATAGCCAATTAAACAAGACTACCAAACAGAGTCTGTCCCCAAATTTTCCCTTTTTGTATTTGTTGAACTGCACAATTATTTTAAATTGAGTGTTGAATATTCATAAACTGCATTTCAAACCACCCAGTCTTCTGGTTTATGTAGCTAGTTGGAATATTATCATCTATTTCAGCAGCTCATTTCATTTCATCGATCCCAAATTTCCTTACAGAAGTTCCTGAAGTGCTGCCTCCTCTGTGCTGGAATATAGCAGGTGTTTAACACAGTGAAAGTTTCCTCCCACTGCATCAGCTAAACCAACATATGGCTGCTGCTGCTTCCAACAGGAATGGCACGATGGGTTGCTGTACAAATAGAACGTACAGCAGCGGGATTAGAGCACAGCCACGACATGAGCAAATTTGTTTACTTTAGATCAGTATTAAACCCTGTCTTTGAGAGAGACCTCTGAGCCTAATGGTTAGTCCAGGTGGGCAGGTTGTGCAGGTGGAAAGGGGGATGTGAATTG
The DNA here is from genome assembly GCA_025447755.1 of Corythornis vintsioides. NCBI lineage: Eukaryota > Metazoa > Chordata > Aves > Coraciiformes > Alcedinidae > Corythornis > Corythornis vintsioides. The sequence continues at coordinate 59,781 of JAOEGS010006541.1, read as the reverse complement.
TAGCAGCTGTTGTCATGGTGCTGGATTGGGGTTACACACCTGTTGGGAAAAGCCCTGAGAAGGAACTCAAGTGAATGAGGCCATGCATGACAGAGGATGAGTTAGGGGATTGATGGGTGCAGGTCTATTTGCTCAAAATTATGCCTTATTTACAAGTAGTAAAACTCTTCCATGCAGGCATAACCAAAAACCTACTGAGAGAAATGAAGGTTATCAAGTTCCTGTTACTTTTGAAAACTTAGGGTAAGAGTTGGTTGTTCTTGGAGGGGACAATTCAAAGCTGCAACCAGCATATCCCTTCCAGGACTCTGTGGCAGCACCAATTGGTTTCTGAGTCACTAACACTGTTATTTGCTGTTTCTCCCTTCCAAATAGTGACAGTTCATTTCTCAGCTCTGCTTAGCTTGTCAGATCTGTTGCAGGGTGGTCTGGCTGTTCAGGCACAGTTACTGAAAAAAAGGGAATGATAAACCTCTTTAATTTCTATCGTCTTTCATTCTGATGACATTTATCAAATTTCCTCTGACAAGTTCATCTCAGATGTGCTCTTCTGCCTTCTTACAAGTGTCCCTCTGATGGGCAGGGAGGATGAGCCAATGGGCAGAACATGCTTGGAGAAAAGAGAGGGGTTGGATAAGGGAGGAGGATAAAGGCAAAGGGAAAGATTCACTTAAGATAAAAAAAAAAGAAAAAAGTCCCAAAGCCTACAAAAAGTAGAAAGGGATACAAGGAGAGAAAAAGGCAGAAAAACAAATTGTTGAAGATTTTATGAAAGACTTTTGAAGCCCCTACACTACAGATAGCAGTCTTGAAAATACCTGAAAATACAATTGCCATCTTTACTGGGGTGCCTGCCAAAGTCCTTGTCATAGAACTAATTCTGTGTTGTCTGGTGCCTTCTCCTGCAATTCCTTACTGTCTTGGCTGTTGTTTTTTTCCTTCAATCACTGTCTTTCCTCTGTGCCTTCAGGAGTTTTGTTCAATCTCTTCCTCCCCCAAATCCTGTGTCTGGAAGGGCTGCAAGAGGTTTCTTCCATTTCTAAGATAGAAGGACAGCCCCAGTAGATCATCCCCACACACCCTCTCTTGTAGGCTACATCAGAGGATGTCACAGAAGACAAAAAGCAATGAGGGATCTGAACTTCCAGATCCTTCTGCATCTCTTTTCCTTACAGTCTGGCATCATGGCACTGGAAGGACCAAAACTGATCTCTGCCTCCTGCAGTGCTTTAACTGCCAGTCCTAAAGAGGGTCATTTGGAGAAGGCCACCCATTAAGGAAAGAGAGCATATGTATAGCATGGGCATATCAGTGGCTCCATGGCTGTTTCAAAACTAATTTTCCAGGACTGTGACCCTTGATGGCTTGGTACATACGAGGCACTTGTAGCGTGTGCTGCAAAGCAGTGGCACCAGCACTGCAGGGGCTCCATCCAGCAGCCATCTCTTTTCTTAAAAGCCATTGCAACTCAAGCAGGCTCAGCTCTGCCGTTGGCCCTGGGCACACTGGCTTTCACCAGGAGGTAGAAGCAGTGGCTGGTATCTGTCATGTCATTTCCAAGAGAGGAGCAGATCACAGCTGCCCTCATACCGAGGAGCATGCAGGCAAAGTTTCATGCTAAGATGAGGCCACATACGTCAGGAAGTTTAAGCTCTGCTGGCCACATAATTGTGTACAAAAGTAGTGACTGAAAAATCTGCTGTAATGAGCACAACCTGACTGAACAGAGCTGCACTTGCTAATGATGTTGATGAGTTTTGCTTGTGGATAGCAACGAGACACATATTTTAACTCCCAGGAGTACAAATGATACTTCAGCTGCTGTTTGGTTTTTCTTTCTGCTAGGCTGGCTGCTGCACATGCTTTTCCTCTGTCACATATTTAGCTTCTCAGGGTGTCAGGAAGAAAGCTCCAAGGGAATGCTGCCTGCTGTATTGGTAACATCTGCCATCCTCTCCAAGGGATGTGCTAGATGGCCTTGATGGTTTGCAGACAGAGTTTTGGGCTTTATGTGACTAAGGGAACATCGTGGTGGTGGTAACAGCTGGCCTAGGGACAGGGGAAGTGGTGGCCATCTTGTGGTGGGGCAGGGGAGTGGCAGCCATCTTGTGGTGGGGCAGAAGAAGAGGCAGCCATCTTGTGGTGGGGCAGAGGAGTGGCAGCTGTCTTGTGGTGGGGCAGAAGAAGTTGCAGCCATCTTGTGGTGGGGCAGGGGAAGTGGCGGCGGCCGTCTATGTGGTGGGGCAGGGGAGTGGCGGCCATCTTGTGGTGGGGCAGGGAAGTGGTGGCCATTTTGTGGTGTGCAGAAGAAGTGGCAGCCATCTTGTGGTGGGGCAGAAGAAGTGGCAGCCGTCATCTGGTGGGGCAGAAGAAGTGTCAGCCATTTTGTGGTGGGGCAGAAGAAGTGTCAGCCAATTTGTGGTGGGGCAGAAGAAGTAGCAGCCATCTTCTGGTGGGGCAGAAGAAGTGTCAGCCAATTTGTGGTGGGGCAGAAGAAGTAGCAGCCATCTTGTGGTGGTGTAGAAGAAGCGGCAGCCATCTTCTGGTGGGGCAGAAGAAGTGGCAGCCAATTTGTGGTGGGGCAGAAGAAGTAGCAGCCATCTTGTGGTGGTGTAGAAGAAGCGGCAGCCATCTTCTGGTGGGGCAGAAGAAGTGGCAGCCAATTTGTGGTGGGGCAGAAGAAGTGGCTGCCATTTGAGACCTCTGAGTCTCAGAGCAGCCTGGTCTAGTTGAGGGTGTCCTTGCTCACTGCAGGGTGGCTGGACTAGATGACCTTTGGAGGTCCCTTCCACCCCTAAACATTCTATGATTCTATGAAGTGTCAGGGAGTTTTCAGCATTTATCAATACATCTCTTGGGTGTAGAAATCAGCAGAGAACAGAATTTCCTGTGCAATTTCCAGTAGTTCTTGTATTAGTCAGAAACTCAACTTGTCTACATGTCTTAAAACTGCAGAGATGTTTGAGAATGAGTGGATGGAAAATATGAAAGGTAGAAGTAAGCAGGTTAATTTTTGGCTTCATGTTTGGAGCAGGAAGGTTCATAGGTGGCTACCTTTTTTCACCTGCATCACTCTGGCAACCTGGAAATGTCTCAATGGCTACAGATCCATCCACTTTGGCAGTTAGACCAGACGAGGACAGGGAAGGTTGTGGCTATGGGATGGATGAAACAGAGAGTGAACTGGGTAGCTCAATACAGGTATCTGTTTCTGGCTAGACATGACATAAATAGAAAAAGCCAAAGATCCAGCTATTCATTGATTCCCTCTGTTTACAGATATCTGCTCAAACGTGCAACATTTCCTTCTTGATAGTGTTTCTTTTGCATGTTACTGTCCATCTGCAAGGAGATTACATATTTAGCATCTGTCTACCCATCCATCAGCATTAGGATTCTTAAGGCACCCGGTAATGTGGGGTTTCAGCATCTGTCTTACTTGCCACCTGCTCTCTGCATGCTGCATCTTTCTCAGCAGAAAATTCCCTCTTTGTTGTGGGCATTCGCTCTTTTGTGTCTCAGTTTGAGTAGATCTCTTTCATGGAGATTTTTTTTTAGTTCTTACTCTCTGTAGCTTTTCTTGACTATAGAATAAAAGTCAGTCAGGTTGAGACATTTAGCCTTGCTGCTGGAAGATAGGAGTATGTCTTGCAGTGCATCACTCTTTCCTGATAGCACTTTTGCAAATATTCATGATACAGGCAGCATGTCAGAATCCTGACTCCCAGAGCTTCCCAATTTGAACATCTTATTTGTGATTAAGAAAATGTTGGCGTTCTCATTAATCAGAGGTATTAAAAGAGCCATCCCAGTATGCAGAAGAGTGGCTGATTTGGACACCGAAGCACATGTACAGGTGAACATCTTGACCTTTTAACTGTTAAGCTATTAGCCATGCAGTCAGATGGAGAATTCCATTGCTGAATCTACTAGGACTTGTTACCTACAGAGACTAAATTGCTCTGTATGGAGCTGATGTGTCCTGGAAGCTCAGGGCAATTAGCTATGGACACTGAGAGTGTACAATGTCCTCAAGGCCAGAGTGCTCAACTGCTTCACTCTTGCAGACATTTGACACTCTACAGGACCTGACCTTCACTCTTCACTTGAGCTTCACCCCTGGCATGTAGATAATCAACAGATTGGACTAACTGGGAAATAAAATTGTGGTAAACAGTGTACAGGGAGTCTGAAAGCTCTGGTGATAAAGTGTGCAGGTTATGATAACAACATAAGCCAGATCGTTTTGACTCTTTCTTTTCTTCTTGTTGTTCAAAAGAAGGAATTTGGAATCTAGATTAAGCCTGTCCCCTGACCCTAGCTGAAGCACTAACTTAATTGTGTACCTTGTAATAACAATTAGAAGCCCTGATGTCATTATTAGCAATGTACAAAGATATATCAAAGACCTGGTCTTATCCTCAGAAAGCATGTGATCTAAAGTCCAGATCCTGCAAAGTTGTAAGAAACTGTTCAGCAGTATGTTGCAATTACTACTGATGATAATTGCTATTATGGAACATACAGTTCCCAAACATCAGTCAGGAACTCAGGCTACTGGACCTTCTAATTATACACAGTGAAGACAGTTCCAGAACCAGCAAGCTTACAGTCTGTATGTTGGGCATTGACCCTCGGTGGGATTTCTTACAGTGCATACAAATTCAGTGCCTGTGAAAGGCTTTGCAGACACTATGCATAAAATAGAGGAAAAGATAAGAAATAGATACAACAAAGATATAGGTGGAAGCGTAAGGTAACAATGTAATGTAATATTAAGAGTATAAATCTGAGATAGAATTGAGAATATTCCAAGAGCTTGGCTTTTTTCCGCACCATTAACTTGATCTCATTGCACACCAGAATATATAGAGATTCTCTGTTCTTATTTTACCTGTGGAATGTACAATTTCATATATAATGTGTGATAAATAGGATGTACAATGGGCTAGAATCAATGGTGCAGGAGAAACTTTAACATATGGAATGGCCTGACTTCTAACTGCTTTACTTCTCAGTCTTAATGTTTTTAGGAATGCTGATTTTTTTTTTTTTTTGTACTGTAGATATATGTGTGTGCACGTGTCCTTCTGAAGAACTAGGTGAAACAGAAGCCAGACTCAGCCATGTAGTAGTGGTGTCTTTAATAAGAAAGACCTGATGAGCTTGTTGCAAAGCCCATCTGTTTGTTAGGACTTTTGTTCAGTGCTTTTGCAGCTGGAGTGGGATTCTCTGTGATAGGAATAGATGGGCAGGCTGATAAAGTTTTATACAGGAGAGCTGGGGCTGTGGGAAGAAAAACATTTTTGCATTAGTTTCATTTACCTTTTTGTTGCCTTTTTGTTAATAGCTGGACTTCCTTAAGGCACTTTTCCTATTTCAAAACTGAGATAAATTAAGAAAAAATGCATATTTTCATTCTCCATAACCTTGGGTACAAACCAGGCTGACACTAGAAAGACAGAGATTTTCTCCTGTGGAGTTGGGATTGCTGGGGTTTAGAACATGTTATTTTAGACAGATATCTATTTGGACAGAATGAAAAACTGAAGATGATAAATGGGCTGTATTTGCACATTTCCCAACTGAAATGCTAGCATTACTGGAGGCCCATTTCCCAAATCTGATCTGAAAGACATACCTCATACTTATGTCTCTTCCTAGTGCTTTTATACCATCATAAAGACTTTAGTATCCCATCAAGACATATTAACATTTTTCCTTGAGCCAGGATGGTCTAAAAGTGGCTTATTTTCCACAACTCATCATGCCTTCTCTTGGTAACAAAGAAGCTTCATATATCCTCACTTTGCAATGCTCTTAGAATCTCAGGGCATGAAGGAGTCTTGATGTGACAGTCAAATAGGCAAGAACTCAGATGAAGTCCATGTAAATATAACCAAAGAAGTCTGTGGAAATAGAACCAAGGGAAAAATCATTTGTACTACTAGTGCTGTTTCCCAGTGTGCTGACCACAGCTGCATTTTTGTTGTCTCCTTTCTTAAGGAAGGAAACACAGAGCGACAGGCACATACAAGAGGAAGGCAACAGCTGATGCATGGAAGCATTATGTATGAACATAAACATAAATATATGATGGGAAAGCTCACATAGCTCCAGCCAATTTTTTTCTGCTTCTTCCTTCTTTCCCTTTCAAATCAGATAAATTAATATTTTATTTCTGTGCAGCTATAGGGGAGACATATATTATTGAAGGGATTGTGTTTTCCCAGAGTCCCTCCCCATTCCCTGGCTTTCTGTGCCAGAGTAAGGGAAGATTATAAAGAAAAATTAACAAAAGACTTTTAAGGTTGGATTCATGGCAGTACCACAAGTTCCACCCAGACATTCCCAGAAGGATCCTCTCCAGGGTCACATTTGTTCCTCGAGTCCTGTTTGTGTTACCAGGATAGTCAGTAAGGCCATCACTGTGTCCCAGGAGACCAGTCCACCATGTATGACTCTTAGTAAGTGATAGGAATGCCCAGGCTCTGAGAAGGATGGCATCTTGCTCACAGCCCTGCTACAGCTTTGGATGCTACATCTGTGTGTGTCTCAGGTTTGCTGTCAGAAGGCAGTGCTTCCCTGTCTGTGTAGCATGCTGTAAAATGCATGTGTGAAAAGCTCTAAGCAAAGGAGTGCATTGTAGCATTGCAGAATTTGCTGCTGGTTTTTTTCTTTTTATTTTTCCCCGAACAGACCTGAGGGTTTCTCCTACAGGGAATTGGAAGATTTCAGGTGCACAGAATTCAGATCAATTCAGCAGAGATTTTCCTAGTTTCAGTTTTACAGAGGAGACAGGGATTTTGGATCCACCTTTGCATTCCCTAAACAGAAGACCCTGAATAAAAGCTGGTCACAATCTCCAAGTACAGGATACTGATTGGTCCTGTTAAAAACCACTGCTCCACTCCTCACCTTGCCAGAGAATGAAGCTGCTGTCTTGAGACTGTTTTTAATTGCAGGTTCAAAATGGCATCTGAAAACAGATGAGTTTTCATGGAGCAAGTAGGTGCCTCCTCCAGACCAGATAGAGCAGGGTATGAGCAGCCCTGTTTTTCTGTCATCTCTTTGTGAATATCTAAGCAAAATATCAGACATTTAATTCTGTGACCTAGAGATAACACATATGTTTAGATCATGTCTGTTTTCAGCATTTCAGATACCAATGTGTTTTCTATTTTTCTGGAGTGTCTCCTGACTACTGCAAATGTCTTTTAGTGAAAAAAAGAAAAAGAAGCTAGGGAGAATAACCTGATCTTACAGGCTGATCTAAAAGCTATTCTTTTACGGCTTTTGCTGTCTGTAGAAGGGGATGTATTTGAGAGCAAGGGCATTGGATGCAGCACAGCCATCTGCCTGACCCCCAGGAGTTCATGGAGAAGCTTTAGCATCTCCTGGTGCATTGTGAGGCATTTACTAAATCCTGTGCAAAATGTTTACTTCCAGTGTAGCCAGGTTGCCGCACTGTTGAGAAACACGGAGTGTCACCCTCCAGGAATCTCATGCAAGGAAGGCTGCCTTGCAGTGCCTTAGGTCCTACCTAACCCCTCCCTTCTGCTCCTGGGGCTGCCTCCCAACCTCATGGCCCCTCTGCTGGCTTCGTGTCTGAGAGGCTCCCGCAGCTCTAGCAGAAATTTGCATCCTCTGTGTCCTCCCCCTTCCCAACACCACACAGAAAGAAAATTCAATTAAGCGAGTGATTTGCTGTTGTGTTTAAGTTACAATAGTAGTAATCACAGCAATTATAGAAATCAGGTTGGCAATCATGGACCCTGCCCTCTGGGTTGCTATTAACTTCATTCCAGTGTGTGATTTCCCTCCACCCCGCTGAAATTGGTGAATGTCACCTGTGTATAGCCCTGCTCCTCCAGGATGTAATAGCTTCTTTGAAACCTAACAACCAATTGCTGCCCTCACATGTGCAGTCAGATTTATCCCTACCTCTCTCTATTACAGTAATGAGTGGGTAGCAGATGTAGTCAAATGTCGTTGCAGATTCTCCCTCTGCCCTCCCTCTCTTTCCCTAAGCAAGCAATAGTTTGAATCTTAAGTAGCATCTTGGATTACTTAGTGGAAACATTTCCCAGGCCCAGGGGAAAAACAGTTACATAACTGCCAAGGATCTTTTTTTTTTTTTTTCCCCTTCTCCATTTTTCCTTTTCTTTATTTTATTTTTAATTCTTCCCTTTCTTAATCCTATCTTTCTACTTGGGTGAATCTTCTTTAATTATTAAAACTGTACAACTAGAAGCACCATTAAATATGGTGACAGATGTCTCCCTCTCTTCCACTTCCCTCCCCAACATTATAAATGGAAATACCTTCACAGACAAAACATTGCTTTGTTGCAGGGAAATTTTACCTGCAATTTATTTTTTTTTTGTCTTCCCTTCTGTTGCTCTTGTGACTGTAGGCAGATTTCTTTTGGGTTCCTCTTGTTAGGCCATCTTCCAGCTCTAAAGGCAAGGAGATGCAAGATGCAAATTGCATTTTAACTACAAGAACTTTTTGAGAACAAAGTTATTGGTCCAGTTTCTATAACTCAGGTAGGAAATCACACATCTTATTGTCATAAAATGCTGAGACCCTGTATGTGGTCCCTGGCTTTGGGGTGCAGCAGCTCCTCAGGATAACCAGGTACCCTCCAAAACCAGAAACTGTCAAATCACTGTCTCCTTTCAATGAAATTGGTCATTTGCTTAGTTGTATATACGTGTGAATTCAGAGTGAAATTGGGTTGTGACATGTGGAGGGAATGAGATGAGGTGATGAATGAGATTAATCTTGTACTATTTTTAAAAAGTTTGAATATCTTTGAATAGAAGTGCCAGTGAAAGAGGAAACAGAATTATGATTGCTCTTATTGGTACTATTCTCCTTGGTGCTTTGCTCACTCCCAGGGCTAGGAGACCTAGTCAGCTCTCAGGGCCAAACCAAACCGGTGTAAGTTGTTCAGACAGCTCCACAAAATAACAGAATGAGTTTGGGTGGGATGGGGCCTTCAGATATCACCTTGTTCCAACCCTCCTGCTGTGGAGAGAGATGTCTTCCACTAGATCAGGTTGCTCAAAGCCACATTCAACCAGGCTTCCAACACTTTCAGCAAGGGAGCATCCACTTCTCTGAGCAACCTGTCTCACTACCTTCAAAGTAAATAATTTATTATATCCCATCTAAATCTACTCTCATATAGTTTCCAACTGGTGCCTCTTGTCCTTTCACTACAGGCCTTGGTAAAAAGTCCATCTTCATCTTTCCTATAAAGCCCCCTTTATATATTGAAAGGCCACGATGACATCTTTCTGGAGCCATGGCTTCTTCAGGCTGAACAGCCCCAACTCTTTCCACCTTTTGACATAGGATGCATGTTCCATCTCTCTGATCACCTTGTTGAGAGCACAACCAGGCATCTGGCCCTGGCCCTTTCCTCTGCTGAGGACCCCAGAGTTGGATCCAATATTCCAGGTGGGGTCTCATCAGAGCAGAGAAGGAGAATTGCCTCCTTTGACATGCTCATTATGCTTCTTTTGATGCAGCCCAGGGTACAATTGCATTTACAGGCTGCAAGCACACATTGTTGGCTTATATCTAATTTTTCATCCTCCAGTATCCCCAAATGCTTCTCCATGTTCTGCAGTCAATCTGCAGTTCAGTGCAGCTGGGAAGGGCATGTAGTGATAGGATGAGGGACAATGTTTTTAACCTATAGAATGGTAGAATTAGATTAGAAAGAATTTCTTTACTATGAGAGTGGTGGAACACTGGAAACACTGGAGTGGAACACTCCACTGCCCAGGTTGGTGGTGGAGGTCCCATCCCTCCAGCCATTCAAGGTCAGGTTTGATGGGGCTCTGAGCAACCTGATCCTGTTGAGGTCCCTTCTAACCCAAGGCATTCTGTGATTCTATAACACTCCAATTCAACAACAAGGTTGTTGGGCTGGACCATGTTAAAGGCTTTACAGCAGTCAAGCTTGGTATCTGACATCAGCTGTGCCCACTGAAGTGTTACCCTGTGTGCAGTACTATGTGCCCACTTCATCTGCCTTTTCTTTCTCACACCTCCTCCTGTCATACTCCTGTCTTTCCCATAGCCAGTGTGTCTGGTTGGGTGTTCTTCAATTGTTCATGGCATTTCCTTCAGTCCAGAAAAGAGGCTGTTAGGAGGATGTTAATTTAGATGCTTGTTCAAAAAAAAAAAAAAAATCAAATTAGCCTCTCACATCTCTGCCTTTGTGGGATCACTTTTTTTTTTTCTTTTCCTGTGGTTGGTCTGCTGTATTATTTACACTTTTCACAAGAGAGGAGGCGAGCCATCTGGATTTGACATGCAGCCAAAGCTGGTCATATTGCCCACAGAATTAAGACAGAGCTGCCATGTATTGGGAATATCAAGCCCTTTAACAGGTAGGAGAGCAGCTCTGGAGTGGCATTTGCCCAAACATACTGTGTCTGGGAAGTTGGGCAGCGCTGAAGCATTTAAGGGATGCTCTTTGTTACATCTATCCTCTGCTGCCTGTCTCATGCTACAGCTCTCTAAACAAGCTCATTACAAATTTGTGATCTGCTTGGCTCAACATGTCAGCACAGCACAGTCAGGACACGGCCAGTCACCAGAGTATCTTTGGGCTTTGATGTGGTGCTGAGCGGGTACATCCTCGTCATGTCATAGCCAGGCTGCCTTGAATCACTGCCATGGCAAGGCCCTACCTCTCACCAAGCATGGCTCAGGCTGGCTCCTGAGCAAGCTGTCAGAGAAGCTTTGTCACCTTTCTCTTCTTGTCAAGTAGGGAAGGATCTAGTTTAAACGAGAGTATATCTTGTGAGGGAACCGGTGCAGAAATAGTTAGTCATGGCCTAGAAGTGCAAGCAAATGACTACGCTCATGTTCTCTGTCTCAGTAAAGTGCAATTCTCTATCATTTTAGTGCCATTAGGCCATCCTGAGCCCCAGGGTGTGCTGGCAGTGGCAGAAGAGAGCAGCTCCCAGGACACAGCTCCCTCCTGGGTAATGCAGCTAGTGGTGAGGTGGCCACTTCTCATGGGTGCCCCAGCTCGATGTCCTGTGCTGGGACATGGGTAACACTGCAGTGTTACCTCCTGAAGTGGGCTGAGTGCCTTCATGGCTGGGGCTGAAGCTGGAGTGGGGTGGAGTTTGACACCAGGGCCAGATGCCTGGCTGCACTCTCAACCATCCCTGGGGCAGGTGTGGGTTATATGATTGTACAGACAGGAGTGGTTTAATCCTTGAGAAGGGAACAAACGGGGAAGGGAAATGGCAGTGTTTCAGGACGTGCAGGTGTTACCTGCCACAGGGCTGCTTTTGGTTGGCTGCCCTGCTAGGTTTTGCTGGTATTACTGCCACCTTGGCTGGCCTGTGGGCTGAGGAACCTTCCAGCCTCACAGTAGGTCGGGGAGAGGGTGACCATTGTGTCTCAGCCAGACCCTTGGAACTTTCATTCTCCTGTGCTTTCCCATCCTCACTCCCAGCCACGTGTAAATCTCCCTGTGCTCTTCACCTGCCAGAGCCCAGGGCGATGAAGGATCAGGTGGCAGGTAAAGTAATCAATCTGGAGGGCTTTTAGCAGCACGTCCTGCCATTGTTTGACAGCGCATCTCTGTCAAGGAGACTGTGTCTCTCCTTGATCAATAAATCAATCTGTCCTTTTTTACCTTTGTGCGCCAGCATGTCAGTCATTTCATGCCATGGACAATACAGAGCTGGCATTCCAGTGGCATGGTAAATATTGCCTTCTGCCAAGACCCCTCAGAGGTGGATCAAAGTCCAGGGCCTCTGCAGGATCTCTGCTCACACGCAGGCAGCTGGGGATGGTGCTGATCCACAGCCCTGCTTGGATCTCTGGGTGGTATCTGCTGTTCCAGGCGGGTCCTCTGTGAGGGTATTTCTGTGATGTACCTGAATGTCTCCCTTAGAAGCCTTGGGCTCGTGTCCATGTAAGCTACAGGACTTCATTTTCCTCTTGTGTCACTGACTCAGACAGTTCTCCAAGCCCTTTCTGCAACAGGGCTGTGCCTACATCTCCCCTTGCATCACATGCTAGAAAAATGACAGTGCCTTGTTTTAGAGAGAGAAAAAAAAGAGTGATCTCCCCTGGCTAGTTGCTGGTGGAAGCAAAGGTCTCTGTTTGGTCAGTGCCAAGCATGGGCTGAGGTGAGCTGCTGAGCTTTGCTGGATGAGGTTTGCTGATGCTGGTCCTGGGCTGGCACTGCACCCTGGTGAATGATGTGTGCAGGGTGGGCTGAGCTGCCTGCATCTGCCTGCTAAGTTTTCTAGAGACACAGCCTGTGTCAGCCTCAAGCTCCCATTTATCTCCTCTTGTCCGCACTGTCACAACTCTTTCCAGCAAATGCAGAGTGAAGAGGGCAGAGACACTGGGCAGAGAAGGACTGACAAACAGCTGGGGCCTCGGAGCTGTGTTGTGAATGATGCCTGTGTGCTGTGACGTTTGCTTCTTTTACTGAGGACCAGACTGAGGGTCACCAGAGGCAACTTGCTTAGGAATATCAGTCTGATATCAAAGTGAAAGGCTGTGTCTCTTTTAGCATCTCTTTCACAAAACTGAGATGTGATTATTTGAGACTAGAAAAGAGATGCTTTGGGTATTTCATACTAATTTAGGGGTATCTCTCTTGGTTGGCTCTGTCTAGAAAACAGCTTTTCTTTTCCCTAGAAGCTTTTGCCCTAAGATCTCCATCTGCAAGTCCAAGGTGTACTAAAGGGGATCCTGGTAGTTGGATTCCATAAAATGCCTGAGCTTGGTGTTGGAAATTCCTTAGGCTAGTTTAGAAATACTTGGAAATGTAGAAACAGAAGTGTCAAGAGACTGGAAGTTCCCTACTGGAATCACAAGGAGTCACTGCACTCATCAGAGTCATCCAGGAGCCAGTACCAGATTTCAACCCATATTATCCTCTCCCCTACCTTTATGCTTTAACAACAAGATCAGCCTTCCTCTCTAGACACATCTAATTGTATCCTTAGGCTATCATGACTATAACTACACTGCTACCCTAATTAGGCTTATGGTTCAACATCCTACTTAATTTTTCCTTTCTTTAATTTCATTGAAATATTTTAGACAGCCGACCTAACTTAACCAGTCTTTCATCACCTAACATCCTTCATCTCTCCTTCCCTCTCCTCTGGATGTGGCTGTGGCACGACCAGCCTCTGTTACAGCTTCCAGCCGATGGCTGGTGAAGTACCTTCCATTCAGGCTGCAGGGGGAGCTGCAAATAGGGCAACAACTGCCCCTCCCTGCTGTAAGGTGCAAGGAGGCCTTGGTGTGCTGCACAGCAACAGCTGCAAAATTCCTGGATGACCCTGGATGTGCTCCTCTTTTAATTGTTCTTACTTCTTTTTGGAGGTCAGGCCCTGCCATCCATTGCCAGCTCCTCAGAGATCTTAGAGAGAAATGGGGACTAACAGCTTAAAATGTGTTTCTCGCCTCAAAAAACAGTGACTCGATAAAAATAGCCTCTTCCTTCCCTGTTGCTCTAATTCCTCTGTGACTCCAGGTCAGTTTTGCTCGCTCACAGATGGAAAAAAAATAAGTTTTTGCCATCTTTTTCCTGTTCGCCGCAGAGCTCTAGAAGAGAGACTCGAGTTTCTCAGCAAGAGAGCCAAGCTCTAAATGAAAATTTGGGGTTGTTCTTCAGAATGGAGAAAAGGGGGGGAAGCTGAAAGCTTCAGTTTAATCCATAGATTTTTTTTCTTAGATCTGCATAGTTGAGAATAAGACTGAGTGGCCAGCAACTTAATCCCTTCAGTAGGGCACAGCAGGAATCACAGACTTGTGATAAACACTGTTGTACGTTTCCAATTACAAGGAACTTCGTCAGAAAATTATCCTTCAACATTTTGGCCAACAAGATGTTTGAAAAGTGTTCACTATGTAACCATGCTTGCCTTGGGCATGCAGTGGTGCTGTGTCACCTCCCCCATAATGGCAACGTGTAGGGTAGTCTGTGGGGCAAGGAAAATACCACCAGGTTTTTCAATCTTCTGCTTGCCACATCCAAGCACTTTTTTTCCCCCCTTTTTAGTTTTGCTCAGTGGAGAATATACATCTTCCTCCTGTATGATTTTTTTTCAGTTTAAAAGTATAAAATGCTTCTCCTTCTCTGGCTGCTGTAATTGCTGTGAAGGGATGTTTTACACAGAGGCTGCTGTCTGCTCAAGGAACGTTTTTAAAGACAGGAAAAAAATCAGATCATCAGAGATGTGCTGCAGACTACATTAACAAAGTGTGCAAAATCTTCATGCTCCAGCCCATCCCACGTGAAAGAAACAAAAAAAGCCCTCAGGTCAGCTCTCTGTTAAGCTTGAACACACACATCTCTTCTTATGCACACAGGGTGTGTGTCAGGGGCTGTGTGTGCACCCTTAGGACCTGAGCAAGAATGTCCCTCTTTCCAAGCAAAAGAGATGGCTCTTGGTCTGTGCCTTCCTCCAGCTCTGCTGTACAGCCTTGTTAAGGTGCCTTAATGGAAGGATGCCCAGCCTTGTAAAGTAGAATGCTTCACAGTGGGGGAACATCTAGGGCCTTCCCAGCTTGCTTTGTTGGTACTTTAATCTAGCAGCATCTCTGCTAACATCTCTCCTGAGCCCAACTTGAGAGCTTCAAGAGGGGCTTGTCTCAAGGGACAGGCATGAATATGCCCTTAGTTACCCTGATCAGAGCCTCAGAGCTACTTGAGGGAGAACGAGAGACTACAGCCAGGTTTACCTGTAGACTGGTGTCTGGTTGGCACCTGGGGGATGATGTCAGGTGGGTTCTGCAGGCTGCAAATCTTGAAACTGAGACCATGCCCACCAGTGGACACTTGAGACCCCACAGCGAGTGTGCTGTGCTAGACGTAATGATCCTGCTGCAAGGTGAGTTACCAGTTCATCCTGCTTGTGTTTTCTGTCCCTGTTACATACTGAGTAGTTCCTCACCTTCTCTCCTTGGTGCTGGTGTGGCTTCTGCCAGGGCTCCCCAGAGCTGGCTGCACCTTGCTGGCAGATGAAGGAAAGTGAACCCACTGCCAGCATGGACAGCAGCTTCACGCAACTCAAAGGCTGGAGATGAGGGTAATGATTTCTCTCATTCCCTGCCATACCACCAGATGTAGAAGAAATAGTGAAGCCAGGCTGGGGCTTGGGGAAGTTCCCATTTTCCATTCCTTCCCCCTCCTGCCCTCCTCAAATGCAAAGTCTAGAAATCAGGGAGGAAGGAAGCCAAAGCTCTTTCCTGGTGAACACTGAGCCTGCTAGCTCAGGGGCTTTTAAGGGCAGCTGGCAGCTATAGTAAGACTTGCAGGAAATTCACAAGAGTTGGCTCTAGGCACATCAGATGATGTAGAAGGGACTCACTGATATATACAAAAATAGAAGTCACCAAGCCAGCTGAGAAGGAGAGGAGAGAAAAGGTTGCGTACTCACAGGAAAATAAAAGGGGGGGGGGGGGGGGGGGGGGGGAGGTGAAAATTATACGAGAAGCTATTTTCAGTCTTGGTAAAAGAAGAATATTCCTGGAACAAGTGAGTCAATGCAAAGATCATGAATAGGTAGATAGTTTTAGTTGAAAATGTACTGGAGCCACAGTGGTTCTTCTCTTGACAGCACCTGAGCATAGAATACTATTTTGCCTATGACAAGTAAGGACTGCTAGAACAAGATTCAGCCCTGGTGAAAATCTTTTTCAGTGCTTATAAAACGCAGTCTCTTTTTATCTGCTTAATATTTAAACAGATTTAAAATTATCAAGTTCCACAGGTATCTCAGGACATTTCAGACCTTCATATCTCACAAATAATTTAGCCACAAATACTGAAACTGCACTGAAAAGTTTCTTTCCACCTATGCAGTGGAAAGTCCACTGAAAAAGGACTGAAAATGTTTCCACAAGTCTCATTTGTCTTGAAAATCTACAGCGAACCCTCAGAATTTTTTGGCCATGATTTTAAGAGCAGAGCTTACCTCCAATAAATTAGCTGGACAAGGTATCTGAGTTTTGAAACCCTCTGCTACCAAAATGCTTTTGCAGAAGCCCAGCTTTCACTACAAAAGTGTCACTTCATAGAATGTTAGCATTTGAAGGACTGTACAAAGATCATCTTGCCAACCTAACACTTGTCACTTGCCATCATAACACTTTGCAGCCAGCACTGGTCAATAAAGGCCTCTAGCTCAATCCTCTCTCATTACTCAGCATGTGTTGCATAAGCCCAGAAATAGCTTTACACAGTAGAAATATGATCCAAGGAAATGTAAATCCACACTGTCCTCTTCTGCTGCTGCTAATGGCAGGGCCATTGCTTTTGCCACTCCACATTTCAGCAAAAGTTAGCCAGCAGCATACCAGATGATCTGCAAAGCTGTTATAAGACACTGGCACCATTACAAGCCTCTCTGTTTCTGATGGCCAGAAGAGAGTTATATTATCTCCCTATTTAGCAACATAATCTCAAATTCTCATACTATATATTAAAAAAAGGGTCATATGATACCAAATGAAGAATTTGCATGCTTTGACTAGATCTCAGAACTTCTGCTTTTGGGAGTTTCCCCCATTCAGATGGGGCAATATTTGCATGACTGCCCCAAGAAAGCCCATGATGCACTAAGGGTAAAAATCCCAAAATGGACATAGCCAGAAATGAGACGAAGTTGTTGGTTCATGTGCACAGGCTACAGATGAAAGCAGTATAGAGTGCATTTAGGTACATATGGCATGGACAGACTTCTTAGATACCAGCCACTCCGCAAGTACCATCTCTTCTGCAGTATCACAGAATCACAGAATGTTAGGGGTTGGAAGGGACCTAGAAGATCATCTAGTACAAGCCCCTGCTAGAGCAGGGTCAGCTACACTAAGTCACACAGGAACAGATCCAGACAGGTCTTAAGTGTCTCCAGAGATGGAGACTTCACAACCTCCCTGGGCAGCCCATTCCAGGCTCTGTCACTCTCACTGGGAAAAAGTTTTTCCTTCTGTTTCCCCTAAACCTCTTGTGCTCCAACTTGTGCCCATTACCTCTTGTCCTGTCATCGCATGACATTGAGAAGAGACTGGTTCCATCCTCCCTACACTCACCCTTAACATATTGATAGACATTGATGAGGTCCCCCCTCAGTCTCCTCTTCTGCAAGCTAAAGAGCCCCAGCTCTCTCAGCCTCTCCTCATAAGGGAGGTGCTCCAATCCCTTCAGCATCTTAGTGCCCTGCACTGGACTCTCTCCAGCAAATCTCTATCTTTTCTGAACTGGGGTGTCCAAAACTGGACACAGTACTCGAG
>JAOEGS010006541.1:21054-42377 GCA_025447755.1 Corythornis vintsioides | reverse complement strand
AAGCCCAAGATACCCACAAACCCCCCCTCAACATGATCCTAGCATTAATGATTGACTGCCGCCACGAAAGCTAGGGAATTGCCTGCTTTCCTATTCGCTTCCTGCTCCCTTTAGGGTTTTTTAACAGACAGAACTCCCCCCACAAGCACCTCTAGATCACAACTTGTCATTTGGAAACTTGCTGTGCTCCCTGTGTCCCAAGACACTTCTGTTCTTTGCAGCTCCAGATCTTGCAGATGGGTGAGCCCTACGAGCCCTCTGCCCGGCATCAGGGGCAGCAGGACCCTGCTATCCTGCCTCTGCCATGTTTGCACCCATCCTTCCTTGAACTACAGAAGGTTCAAGGTGTAGAATAATGTGACCTCAGGTGTGCACTGCATGGAAGGAAGCTTGTCATTCCATTCCTGGGGACCTTCCTTGCAACTCCATTAGCTTTTCTGCTGCTCTCAGCAGCAACAGCCATCTCAGCAGTAGAGTATGCAGTGACTCAGTGTGCAGTCTCAGGCTGGTATTACCACCAGTGGCCCTCTTGTCCTGAGGCCATTCCAAGTGCCATGGAGGCAAGTAGGACAGGTGAGATGGTGTGAGCTTCACACCTGCCCCAGGCCACGAGGCTGTGGTGCTCTGGGGTGCAAACCAGGCTGCAGTCTGTCCTGGAGTCTGTCCTGGTAGACACCCCTTCGAGAAGCATCAAAGTGCCCCCTCCGACAGACCCTCTGCAGGGACAGCCGGCGTGGCCGGAGTCTATCAAAGGAGTGGGAGGAGGAGAAAGGAAGCAAGCGAAGCAAAAGCAGGGAACCAGCTCTGACTGCAGATGGATTTTGCCCCCTTCTGTCAGCATCGTGCAACAGACCCGAGCTGCTGCCTCGGGCCGGCTCTGCTGCCGAGCCTGGTGCGTTTGGCTGTACAGATGCTGTCGCAGCCATTGGCAGCCAATCCCCAGCCTCTTGCTGGTTCCAGGCAGGGAGGCCAGAAATTATGACTGAAGCCTCCAGGGAACTCAGCTATTAAACCAGAGGATTGTGCTATAAACAAGGGTACTTTGCTTTCAGGTCAGAAGACAGCAGAGTGGGGTGGGGAAGCTGATGGGGGTGTGGGAGAGAATATTTGCAGGAGCAAAGGAGTCGCATAGGTGAGGGGTGAGTGAACAGGTCTTGGAAGGTAGCAGCATCTTTTTTTCCTAAGTATTCCCTTGTGAAACTGTGCTGCTGTCCTGAACACTGCCTGTACCCAGGTATCAGCCTCACAGGAACATGGATGCAGGATGCTCCCACAGACCCAGTCTCTAGGTGGATAGCAGGAAGTATGGAGCCTCTAATATAATTTTTTTGATTGCACTGACCTTCTACCCTACCCCATCCCCTTGTGTCTCACAGGCAAGCACAGTTTGGCATTGCTGCCAGATGATGGCTGTGTGAGATGCTAACCCTCCTACTGGCATGCTTACTGAGGTGTTAGGTGGGGAGGATCTGAGGGAGAGCAGGCAGGGGAGGAGATGTGCCTTAGGGATGCTCACACATGTCCTGTGTGGCAGAGGATGGGGAGGTGTGAAGGCAGTCTTTTTTTTTTTTTTTTCTGGTGAGAGCTACTGTTGCTGCATATCCTTAATGCAGTGAGCTCATGCAAAAGGACTGGGCATTCCATACTGCCTGCTCTGGAACCAATCTGCCCTCATAACTGATTTCTCAGGCTG
This sequence comes from Corythornis vintsioides, assembly GCA_025447755.1. NCBI lineage: Eukaryota > Metazoa > Chordata > Aves > Coraciiformes > Alcedinidae > Corythornis > Corythornis vintsioides. The sequence goes on along the minus strand of JAOEGS010006541.1, from coordinate 40,684 downwards.
TGGAGGCAGGCTTATCAGAGCTGCTTGTGCCTTCCAGATCACATGGGGACTGTGCACTGAAACCAGCCCAGCAGTGAAATCTCTGAATGGGCCTGTATGGGCTTTCTCTGAAATGTCTCAAAGGAGGCAAGGTAAAGCAAGTTGCACTCCGGGTTTCTGCACAGATTTCTTTGGAGCAGGATCAATACAGATGCTGTGTCTGAGCAAATTGCTTGGGATGCTTGGTGGAAGAGGGCTCTGGAGCACTGAGTTGTAACTGAAGAGGAGTGCTGGGACAAGAAGGAGCCTAGGATGGCTCTCAGTGTGAGGCAGTTTTGCAGGGGTATGGCAGCTCCCCAGCAGCCTGTCTGGATGGTTCTTGCTTTGAGAATCTCATTCCTTAGGTCTCGGTTCCAGAGAAACGTGACAGCTTTTTCTTCTATCATTTTGCTGTTCAGCATTAGTTCTGGGCTTCGGGAGGAAGGTTTTAGTCGCCTTATAAGTAATCCCTTTCTCTCCAGTGTGACCTCTGTGCAGGCTTGGTGCACGCTGCTTAAGCAGCTACATAAGAGGTGGTTGCTTTTCCACAGCAGTTCTGATGAACACAGACAGGCTCAGCAGAGGTTTGGAGCCTCGTCACGGATGTGCACTCCACAAACATAACATCTGAAGGCCCAGAGAGATGCCCAAGGTACAATAATTCCAGCATTCTTTTTGTCTCGGTGATTGCCCAGTCATTATTTTAAGGTTAGTGTGACCAAAATGAAATTTGAAATCCAAACCAGACTGGGGAGGATGGGTGCTTCAAAGCCACGTTGAGCCCTTTGCTTCCATCCCAGCTGAAAATCAGTTCTGCTGGGAAAACCTGCTTCTTTTCAGCTGCTGTCAGGAGTGTTTTGTCTCTGGAGCAGTCCTGAGCTTGCTGCAGGGCCAGGCTTGGCATTAGCTGAAGTGAGGTAGAAATCTCATAGGCACCTTTACAAACTTCATCCCCAGGGCAATGTTGAATGCCACCTGATCCCCACTTCAGAAAGCACAATGGCAGTCTTTGAAAATGGGTGGTGTGTGGGCTGACCCTGCCTGATGGAGGAGGATTTGGGTAGCTCCAGGGAAGAGATAAGGAAGCACTCCACAGCCTTCCTGGCAGTTTAGTAGCAGACTTGTATCCAAGTGTCACAGAGAGCATCTTCCAGCCCATCACTCTTTTCCTCCCATTAGTCTGTATTTATCTATGGCCTTTGTATCTCTTGGCTGCAGCTCAGGCCAGACATGGGCAACTCACCAAGACACCTGCTCTTGCATCATTCCCAGTTTCCCTGGGTTATTTGTTTACTTTCCTCCTCTTCCTGCTCCATAAACACGAGACATACAGGTCACTGTGAAAAGCACCTTACCTTCTGTATGTAGATTATATCCACACCATGCCCAGCTCGTCCCAGACAACCCCCAGCTGTGAACATCTCTCCATCTTTGCCAGGCTGGAAGGAAACAGCCATATCTACCACTTTGGCTCTGCTTTTCTCTGGAAAGCAAGAAGTGTGTCCAGCACAGGCTCTGATGTAATAGAGCATGTAAGGTTGCTGTAAGACCTAGGAGAGGAGGTGGCACCTGCAGCCCTCTGTCCTTCTGCTAGATGGCCTCATGCTTTATCTGCTTGATGTGGGGGAGCCCAGAGCCCAGGGATTGTAATCTCCCTGCCTGCCAGGGTTGTTAGCTGGTACCTCCTGATGGCCTTGCAGAGAGAGCCTGTTGTGGCTGCCATATTTTTTTCTCTAAGCAGCTGAGGGTGGCACCTGTGACTCTGGGAGGGAAAGCTGGACAGGTTTTTGAAGTGCTAATGATTAGTTTGTCTAAGCCAGCACAAACTATCAATGGGTTTGAAATGTTAATCAGGAGAATGGCCTAGTGCTGAAGAGCTGCAGAATGAGAAATGAATGGGGAAGTGCAGGGAGGGAGAACCAGGACTGGGAGGGGAAGAGATGCTTAAGTGGGGATTTGACACAAGTATTTTCAGCTGCTCAGCTCTTTGCTCTCTGAGGGAGACAGATGCCTCCTTCTTCTGCATGCCTGAAATACCTCCCTTTGCTCACAGAAACAGAAACACCGTGATTACAACCGAGTTCACCCTGCCTGCATAGAAAAAGCCTTCTTGAGGATTACTCCCCAGACCCTCCTCTGCTCTGCCTGGGGAGTGACCCTGCACCCCACCCGTTTCCCTGCAAAAAGCCCTTTTCCCCTGATGCTGCTCTCTGCTGCTTATTTGATATGTTGGTGTGCATACACCTCAGCACAGTTCTAGAAGATCCTCACTCACACCTGATTTCAGACAAACACTGCCTTGCAGGCTGCACTTTCCTGTAGAGTGCATGGATGGATGGATTCTGATAAACACTAGAAATATGTGTGCTGTAAAAAGTGTTTGTGGACATAGTCCTCTCTCTTCCCTCTCCTGTTTGGAGATACCTGTGCACCTCCATATTTTTATCTCAGGTTTGCACTTGTTATGCATGCCTGTTCTATCTTGCACTCACACTAACATACAGGAATATCCTCCTCAGAGTACCCTGCCATGCTGTGCTGACACTTTCAGCTCCCGGATTTACTCGGAATGGGATTGCTGTTCACACACCTCTCTTGCTGGTAATCAGTGAGTGGGAGTAAATGTGTGTAATAATGATGTCCCCTCATCACACTCCATCCTGGTCACGTGGGACTCTATGAGTCTATTCTTCTCAGACTTTGCCAGGAGCTCCCACTCCATTCTTTTGGACAGTATGTGGGCTCCTTGGAATAGGAAAGGCAATGGGGGAAAAAAATAGAGAGGAAAAAAGAGAAAGAAAAAGAAACAGATCATTTCATAGCTCTCTAAGCACAGACATGCCTAACTTCCTGCTTAAGGATCTGAGCCATACAGCTCACCCAATTAGTCAGTAACATAAGAACTGCCATAGCAGGGAGAACCAAGGATCTGTCTAGCTGCCTTTTCCCCATATGTCTCCAGCAGTGACCTATAGCAGATGCCAAGAGAAAGATGTAAGAGTGGTGTAAGTATATAATGATAGTGCTCTGTTACATTCTCTGAGCCTTCAGTGATTGGAAGCACAGAGTCCTTCAGAGTCAGTAGTGAGTGTTCTGCTTTGTGCTCCCTAGTTCCTTGTGAATTTGGCTCATGGCTCAGAGGTGCTGCAGTGTCCTGCAGCAGTGAGGTCCACAACTGAACTCTGCCTCACCTGCTGTTTTGTATTTGCTCATCACCTGTCTGCTTCATTGAGTTTCCATTGTTTTTACTGGAAGAGAGTGTAAAATCTTTCTTACTCGATACATGATGCTCATGATTTTGTATTTCTGTGTCACATTTCTTCTCCATCATCTGTGCTCTAGACTGAAGAAACAATCTTTTCTGTGTGAAGGAACCCCCAAACAAGAATAAGCATGAGACACTCCAGACATCCTTAGCTCTTGGTATGTTGCACAACTACTAAACTTTCCTTTGCACTGTTACTAGAAATCAACTTCAGAATGACTCCTCAAAGCTCAATTTATGTTCCAACCATCAATTTTCTATAGTTGGATTTTCCTATCAGTAATATCTCAGTATTACTCTGATACTATCCTGTATCTGATTTTTCACTAAAAGGGGCTTTTGAAGAACATGTGCTGATTGTATCTCCTGCATTCTTACTCATTTTCCTGACTCAGGCCCCTGGTCTTTCCTCTCTGCACCAAGCAGCAGCTCTCCCTAGAGCACCGTGCTCCTCCTCCTTGGAGGCCAGCACCTCTCTCAGAAGTGTCAGAATGGATGCAAGCTGGGAGATGGTGGCCTGGCCTCAAAGTCAATCCTGTGATGTGCAAGGCTCAGCCTTTCCTCAGCGTGCATATTCCTGAGTATCTGCTTCTACAGAAGAGGTAAATGGGAGCTGTTATCAAAGCAGCTGGCAAGGGTCATGGCCATGGTGCACTTAGGTAATTAGTTGCATCCCTTGCATCCTGGGATTGTCACCCTCTGCATCTGTCCTTTTGTAAGGAGAAGTTTTGCTGTCAGCTGCACAATGTAATCACATCAGTAGCCATTAGGATTAGCTCTCATCTTCACAAGGCAAAACCTGCTTGCAGTAAGCAGCTCAAGCAAGATGGAGAGAGCAACAGAGCTCCCATCTTGGGAACTGATGTAGAGATAAAAATTCCACTAAAGGCTAACAGAGAATTGAGAGCAATAATATTAATTAATCTTCTTAATCAGGTAATCTCTTCACAGCCATCAGAGCTTTTAGTAAGTTTAGCTTCATGTCTTACTCTGTAACACACAAACCATTTCAGTCAACTGAAGTCAACTTCTCCTTTGCTAGGCTTCAGATCAGAAACTCTTGAGAGTGAGCTGAGTCCCACTGAACGGCTGGCAGGAATGTACTTCTATAAGAGTTGCCCATCAGTAGATTGCCATGATTTTTTGTTCAGGCACTGTATGATCATCTTGGGAGACCAATGCTCTGACTTAACATAGCTCTGCTTTTTTTCTCTGCTGAAGTAGCTGTCAAGTTTTCCAGAAATCCATACACAATCTTCCCATGCAGATAGTTTTGCTGATACGTGGTCAGCACAACGATACTCCTGACTTTATCTGTCTCCCCAGGGACAGCCTTGCAAACCAAAGCCATTTGTGTTAATGTTCGCAGAAAGCGAATAAAACGGGCCACGAACACCATCAAAACAAATCTGGTGTTTATATTTGAATGACTGTTTGGTCATGCTCTAATAGCAATAATCATCAGCAGTAGCAGCAGGGAGCCAGCGTGCACGTTGACTGCATTACATTTTCATTTGACATGAGTAATTGCAACGTTCGGTGCAGTTGTTCTAATAGTTACGATACACTTGTTGGTCCATGAGGTGGGAAGTGGTGGAAGTCCAAATTAAGGTAGTTTGCCTGACCCTCACTAACAAATTGCCTCACTCTCAATCCATAATGTAGTAGAAGTATTTTGATTGTTGCTGATTAATTTTAAACTATATTTAAGGCACTTGGGCCATTTCCTCTTCTGCACGAGTACCTGTAATGGTTAGAGATGTGCCCAGCCAGGAATCTCTTGTCTGAGTACTGGATGCAACATCTGGATCTGGTTTATAGCTCTTCATTTCTCTTTTAAAACTAAATGAACCCCCCTGTATCGAGCCACTCCCATGGTTTGCAGAGGAAAGGCCAGAATGAATGATACTAAACAAATAACATTCTCAGCTAATAAATGGATTGACCCAGGCTAAATGCTGTATCAGGTCTCCTTAAGTCTTGCCCTGGAGTAGAAGCTGAGATTGGGGCTATTGATTATACATCACCAGGTGTTCAGGCAGGTTCACTAAGTTTGGGGGTGAAAGTGCCCTGCTGTTAAAACCAAGAGGCTCTCTACAAAGGCTGAGCTCTGAGGCTCTGCTTCAAACCCCTCTCAGCACCGAACCCTTTTCTTCCTTCTTCTCTAAATACAAACAAAAGTTGAAAGCTGGGGAGCTCACAGCAGGGGCCTTTGCAAACCTACATGAGATGCATGCAGGCCACGCCAGTCTCTGCCTCCGTGCCCTCCCTGCAGCCTCCCTCTGCTTCTGGCCAGCGTGCCCCTCGCCGTCACCCCGGGGTGACCTCCCCGCTCGGCACCTCGCGGCTTCTGCTCCCGTTCGCAGCGGGGTCTAAACGAAGTAGAATGAGGCTCCGATTATCGTTTTAACGAGGATGAAAATCCCCATTCCCAGCTCGTGCTGAGTTCCCAGCTGTAGGAATTTATCAGATTGTTACAGCTGGGCGAACGCCTGATCCTGGCTCTGCCGTGGCCTCTGCTGGGCAGAGCCTGCTGGCTGTGCTGCACAGAACCGAGTGCTTTCTGCTCAGCCAGGCCAGGCTGCTTCCACAGAAAGCAGTGAGCAGTCATTTTGTTCACTCGCTTGCTCATATTAGTGTGGTATAATGATCTCCTAATTGCTTCTATTAAGCACATCCCCAAACAGCTACCTGCCCACCTGCTAAACTGTACCAAGAGTCTTGCAGAAGCAGGACAGAGTTCTAAGAAGCCCCTCACACAGCGTTTCTGAGGGTCAAGCTTTTGTTTCTGGGAAAGGGTGAAAGGAAACCCTTACCACAAGCCTTTGCCTAAATCTTAGCTAGCTTCTGTATAGGGGCAAGACCTGGACTCACCCCAGCTGGCATGTCTTCCCTCCACCTCTGCTCTGTGGCAGTCCAGACCCAGTCAAAGCATCCTTGTGCTCAATGGGACTCAAAGGCATCCTGCACCTAGCTGGTCTCCACCTGCCATTGGACCAGCTTGGTCTGAGCAGTTCCTGTGTTCTCCCTTTGCCTTCTTGGGACAAGCTTGTGTGCTCTCAGTTCTTGTTGGTCCTTCCTGCTTAACTCCACCTTCCATGATCTTTAATCTCGTGCAATTTTCTTTCGCATGGTTCACAAGGTACACTGAGTCTGTCTTGCTTGCACCCAGCAGAAAACAGCCTCACATCAGCCCAAGCTTCATGAACTCTGGCACAGAGGTGAAAGGATGGAGAAAGGAAAAAAAAAAAGTGAAAGGAAGAATAAAGCTGTTAGCAGTTGGCACAGGTGCTTTCCATGTAGGGCCAGGCAGCATTTTCAGACAGTAGCAGCACGTGGCGAACATCACTTTGCATATGAAAATCTAGTTAAGCTAACGAGGTCCTTAATTAGGGCTTTTATTATCTTTTAATTCTTTGCTTAAAGGAAAGTGATTACAAAGCTCATCTTTATGATACAGCAAACTAATCTTTCATTTCTGAAGTATTTCCTTTCCTTTCTTTCCCTTGGCACAATAATGAGGAAAAGGAGAGAGAGAGAGAAAAGAAAAAAGAAAGCAGGGGGGTGGGGTGTAGAAAGGGAAACAAAGCCATGAGAAAGGAGGCCACGAAGAAGAGCATTTGAACCTGCACGCTCTTGCAATAGCATTTCCATGCAGATCAGAAAAAGCCTCAGGAACCCATGACTCAGTAGCTAGGAATGAGTGGGCGAGAGAAACAAAATATTAAAAACCCAGTGGCACAGGAGGAAGCCAGGGAGCTACAGGCTCTGGCACCAGAATCTGCACACCTCTGTCTCTAGCACAGGGCTTGCAGCTCATCCGTGCCACGGGCAGCAAATCACCACTTGGCTCAGCAGCTCAGCATGTTTCCTGCATTCCAGCCTGATAGGATGACTTGTGGAAGGAACTTCCATAAAGGCTCCATAGATATCAAAGCAGAGTAATTGGGGCTGTAGGGTTTATGTCTGCTCTTCTCCTGGATGCTGCAAAATCGTGCAGCATAGAAAAGAGAAAGATGGATAGAGCTGATTAGAAACAATGACATGCTGAGAAGCTCTGCCAGAGACCCTCCTGCCCTGCATCCCCCACCCCAGTTTCCCCAGCCCAGCTTTCCCACTGTATTTCAGTCTTAACAGTTGCTACCCTTAATGTCCTTATAGGTTTCCTACAGGTCTGCTAATTTTATCCAGTCCTGTTATAATCCACTGACATACCAGTGCTGGGCTTCACAGAGAGGGTAGTTAATTCACTCAATCTTGATTTATTGCACACCTGGTTATCACAATTCTGTGAGTCTGACAAACAGATACCACATTTTCTGTCTTCTGTATTAGGGGCATTTGGTGAAACCTGCTAAATTCATGTTTCTTGTAAATGCTGCCAACTTCAAATCTTGGTTGCTGCTTCCCTTCATCTGCCTTGAGAGACATGGTGCATTATGACCTGAAGCTGTATCACCTCATATTGGGATAGTGATAGATCTCTCCAACCCAGTAAGTGTATGGTGGATGAGTTCACCTACCTGAAAATGAGATGCTCAAGAACCTCCTGATGGGAATTCCATGGAGGCAAGTTCTGTGATCTGCAACATGCTGATGGAGGACTAATGATTTGGATGGCATTATCAAAATAAGGTGTGGATCATTTGTTGCTGTTAAGAAATCATGTATTATTACCCATAAAAGCAGGGGTGCTAACATGAATGTCCTCGAAATTCCAACACAAATAATTACATGGTACTTTCTGAATTCTTCTTTTGCAATTAAAATTTCTTCCTCTTCCATTTTTTTTTTTTTTTTTTTACTTCTTCAGCACTGCAAAACAGTTGCTGCATCCCATACCACAGAGAGCCTCATTTCAGTTTTTGCTGATATGCTCTTTACTGTATGTGTTTTGAATATATTAGAAAACACAGTTTGGCGTATAAATGCTATCTACTTTTCATTGCTGTGATAGCAGTGTATGGCACACATTTTTTAATCCAATTAGAATCCAAAGGAAAATAAGTGAAATTTTTAAACCTTCAACTTTCAGCTAGGAATATTGCATTAGATATCAGGCATCAAACTGTAATTTGTGCCTTTGAAATCTTCTTCCCTGGTAAGAGAACATCAGCTTTATATATGAAGTTGTAGATGATGCTAAAGACAAATGGACTGATTTTGCAAGGTGCTTACTGTCTGCATTTCCAGCTCAACCTAATGCTTAGTATCTATGAAAATTAGGCAAAAGATTTTTACAGCCACTTCGAAGTGCTTTGTAGTCTCTTTTCTTAGTATCTTTCATATTTATCTAGATTGAAAGAAGTTTAGAGGAGCAAATAAAATTACTAGCACTTCTTTGTCACCCTGGCAATAGTTTCTGTCTGTTCCTCTTAGAAATCTCACTCTAAACCAGTATGCACATATTAAAGCTTTTCAGAAAATGTCATTGTGATATTTTTAAGCTCATGGATTAGCATCCCTGTTTTTAACTGTTTATTTCCTTGTTCATATTAATCTCCCCTGTACCAGGTAGCTTAATTCTCCAGATATTCCTCAAGGACTTACTGACCCTTGTTAGAATTGGAATGAATAATGGATTACAAGTTATCATCTTCATAAATTTCTGTAGATCTAATTTACATTGTAAGGTGTGCATCCTGCTGTTGCATTTGTTGTATCTGGAAGCCCAGTTAGGCCATCTTTGCCCAAACTCTGGCTACAGTGTTGTGCTTTAGACCCACTGGTATTTTATGTGCTGTATTGGCATCTCTTTCTGGCTTCCTGCAATACTTGCCAAAGACTTTCTTTGTGTTAACTTCCATGCACACAAATTAAAACATCATCCATTAAAAGTCTGACACCTCGTAATCCCTCAAAGATCTATGCAATTACTCTTCATAATACCTCGGGAGCAGAACTTGTACCAAATGGCCTTTGCTTAAATTCACAGTATAATAACCAAATGGTGTATTAAAAATCACTAGCTTGGAGCCTAAGCTAATTTTTTTCTTCTTCTTCCAAAAAAAGGCCTGTGGAGTATGTAACATTTAGAATATATTTGGTTTTGGCTAAGTTTTAAGCTGTCCTTTCTTCAGTGATTTTGATCAGATGTTATACAGACTTTATAGCTTCATTTTGGTGATGTGAATCACATAAAACACATCCATAGCGTGTTTGACTTCTCAGTTACAACCACATAATTCTTTCAAACTATAAATTGCTCTTCTGTAACAATAAGTGCTTGTTTTTTTCCTACGATCAGATTCAGTTTTCTTACTCATTAGGGTGAACTGTAACTTTTTCTGGGTGGGCATCATGTGGGAATGACTAATTTATTAAAGTGGAATTTGGAGATGTGAGGATTTGTGTAGCCTGCTTAGGATTCTGTAGTGCTTACAACACACATTGCTTTTTTACTAACTTGGGCTGTGTCATTTTCAAGTACCAGTATTTTCCTTGGAACACATTGCAGTTACCCAATTTAAGAGAATACAGCCATGCCATTAATGTTTAGCTGTGTTTGCCTGTCTTCAGACATTTATTTTGCACTCTCTCTGCCTGCAAAAGTATATATGCTGTTGCCTTTCTGTTCTCTAAATATGCAGCCTCTTGGGTTTAATGTGTGTGCTGCAGCTTTGAAAAGGATTTTATTTTTTTTCTTTCTTTCAATTTATAGGGCATTTGACCAAATTCTGCAGTCAGTATTAGCTTCTGTAACCAAACCCGTTGTTTGGTTAGGGGTTTTTGACTATCAGGGGAACTTTTATTTCTCTTCTGCATTCTTTTCCAGATTCCCTTCATCTCCAGCTTACTATTTTTGAAATGATGCAACATGGGCACTCATCGCTGAGTCACAAAGAGCCCAACTGTGCCTTTCACTGCCTTTTAAAATGCCTCTGCTCGGTGTTAAGATTATATAGCCTCTTCTTCAGAGGTTTGCATCCATCTGGGGTATGATCCAATGCCCCCAAAAGCCTGTGGAATCATTCTAGTTGTCATCAATGGGTTTTAGATAAGGCTTCAGTTATTTTGTCCCAAGGCTATGAATTTCTCTTTCATTTAAGGGTTGTGGAGCTCCTCAAATTCATGTGACGGAGCTTAAACTTCTACCATCCCCAGCGCATCAGCTCGATCCCATTACCCATGGTTGCAATGTTTTTAAATGATCACATTTTGTATAGTAGCAGCTTCTCCCTCTGATTTTCAGAGCTTCAGCCAAATCCTCCCCAGCTGATTCTCCTCCCATGCAAAAGCAGCACATTCCAACAAAACACCAACGAGTCCACTGTGTGGATGGTACTGCAGCTTTTTAAGTGCCTGCTCTGCAGCTTATTGGGACTGGGCAACTGTTCAAACTCTCTTTGGTGCTTTCTTTTCTAGTCAGATTTCTTGACAATTCAAAGAATTTTGGGGAAATAAACACTCCTCCTCCACCTGCAATTTGTGTCAGGGTTTAGTGGGTGCAAAGGAAGGGAGGCACAGTTCTGTTATGAAAAGGGAGAGTGCTCATGCATATGATTATACTCTGGATTCTGGAAGCATTTGAGTGATTCTGGGTATGCTTGAAGTGTGAATACACATGCTGTCTTGTCTGTCCCATGTTAATATAATGCCCTCAGCTCCAAAGGCTTTCTGAAATTAAGCACCTCGAGGGTTAGATGAAGCACTGAGCCTGGGATTGGCCCAAGCCTGGCTACAGGCCATAAAGACACAAATACTTGAATGAGAAACAGAGCAAAAAGCTAAAAGTTGCAAGCTAGCCTTCCTGGCTGCTGTGAAAGAAGATGAAACACAGGAAAAAAAGAATTAACTGAGGCATCCATCAAAGTCCTTCTCGAGGTGAATAATTACACTCTCTGTTAATTACACATAGTACTATAGCTTGACTTTCATGATATATGTCAGGTTTTATTGCTCTTGTTGTCAGTTTCTGGATGTCATAACTCTGCTCCCCAGCAGCCTGTCATCAGAAAGAGCTATGGTAAATGAATTCCATAAAAAAGCATTTGCTAATGTTTGTTTCCCCAAGAAGAGCAGTGCAATAGAGTAGCTGCAGCTCCTGCACCAAGCTCTCCCAGCAGGATGATGCTCAGAGATGGTTTAATCCAAGACCTTCTGTAGGAGCCCTGAAATGAAACCTGAGTAGTTCTTGCTGCAGCAGGCAGGGAGGAGTTTCTTTGTGTGGGGTTTATCGTGCTGCCTCTAATCTCAGTCACAAAACTGATAGACCACCATTGGCACCCAGCTGGTTTTCCCTCGTTCTTCTATCCCCATGGAGCACCTCATGCAGCTGTGTCTTCCTTCAGATGGACTAGCAGGACTTCAGAGGTCCTCCTGCTCTGGTGTGGGATCTCAGGAACTTCCCTCTCCCAGCATGTTTTCAAGGCTTATTTTCAATTCTCTGTTTACTTTTATTTCAGAAACATTTTTGGGTGATTTTTTTTTTTTTTTTATGTGTATGGAATCACAGAAATAAGCAGTGAAAAAAAAAATGTATGTGCTTTTAAAAGTCCTGTCAGCTTGAACTCATCCAATCAGGTAGAATTACCCATATTATTTGACTTTGTTTTGTCATACCCAGTGATTTGCTAGCCAGCTTTTGAAGAGCATATGAATTCCTGAAAGAGTTATGGTTGGACATTTTGGTTTAACTTATTCAAATAGAAATGTGTCAGGATGCTGTCTTTTTGTCCTCTTTGCCAAAAAGAAATACATTTCATTTCACATTTGAAATTTTTAATTTGCTCTAGTCATAGGGAAAAGTTTTATGTTTAGTCCACAGGCTGAAATATGTTCTCATCAATTTTGTTTCAAATACGTTTGCATATGGAACAAATTAATCAAAAATGTCTGTGTGCCAAAATTTCATGAAGAAACATTGCCAGATTTTTGGTGCAAATAATTCATCCAGCTCTGGTGCACAGGATGAATAAGAAAGAGTAAAACTTCTCACAGTAGGTTTCTTCTGTGCTCTTGATCATAGTTAGTATCTGCAGGTCTGAAAATATTTTCTGTATTGATGTAACACCACTTAGAAATAACAGAGAGTTTATCTTTTTTGTGTGTGTGTGTGTGGGAGGCTCAGAAACTCAGATGCTAAAGACAGAGGTCACAGAGCACAAATGAAATGCCCAGTTTAGGATGCAGTGCTGTCTGGACCTGTGATCTTTCTCTGTAGGTATAATGAGAGCTTATGATAGAAGTCCATTTCATAGGTAAGATGTTAGACTAGATGAATCCTGCTCTGTGTGGTGGGTCTCCATGGGAAGTGGCCACGGCCGTGCAGGAACTCTCTCACAAAGCAAGGAAATAAATCTGCTTCAGGGATCCCAGGAAAATCACAGGACCTTCTTTCTTCTTTGTCATTCCAGCCATCCCTCCCTCTCACAGATTCCAAAATATGTACTTGCTGATGCAAGGCAGCTAGCAGCCCTGGCACTCATATCACAAGCAAGCAGAAAAATAAGTACTCTGAGCCCACCAGAGATGCATTTGATACAGAGGATTAAAGCCAAGAAGCACCGTGGCTTTCTGAGGGAAGACTGGGACAATACTGGTCTAACTGGCCACTTGAGCAGAGGGTTGGACTAGAGACCTCAGGAGATCCCTTCCCACCTGCACAATTCTGTAAGTCTCTGACCCCCAGTTTCTTCTCTGGTCTGATTTCCAGCTTCTGAACCTTATCCATTGCACAGACCAGGAGCTGTAGCTCTCTCCCACCAACCACGTGTTTCAGGTACTAAAAGGTCAATTTCTGGTGGCTGTGAAACCTTGAAGCCAGTTGTCTCCATCCCGATGGAATGCACCTAACACACTGTTATACAGACATCCTGGAAACATGCTGGAGCACCAAAGAGAAATGGTGAGGAACAGTTGTACTTTGGGTACACAGGGAGTATTGCAAGTAGTGTGAGCAGCCCTGGCCCTCAGGGATGCTTTTGTTGGCCACATCATCTCAGGTGCTCCTCTTTCTGTGAGGAACTCTCAGGAAAGGCAGGCCAGGGCTTAGATCCCTACAGGCTTTAAATGCCTCCCATTGGATCACCAACTCCTCTGCCAGCCATAGCCACACCCCAGACATCTCAGCCCTGGCACTCCTAGCCTGTGGTGCTGGGAAGGCACGGGGCTGCCCCTTCCCTCCTGCCTTGCCTTCCTTGCCCTTCAGGATGGACTGAGAAAAGGAATAAGGAAAAGCCTCACATCTGGGCTGGATGTGACCCATGGCTTTCCTCATGTTTTCAGGCCACTTGGCAGTGGTTTGGTTTCCTTTAGAAACCAGAAACTTCAAATTTGGCAGTAATAATTGCCTAGAGCTCCTTTTAACCAAGCTAAAACTACACACAGTTCCCTGTGCTGTGAATGTGATGCCCTCTCATTTGTTCTGTGGTTGTATTCCCTGGTGTCCCATTTGGCTAGGACAGTTGTAATGATACCAACTTCTCTGATGTCTACTAAGTCACAGTCTTTCCTTTTTGGGTAGGGGAGACCATAACAGGATCTCTGGACTGCTTTTCATTACATTTCTGAAGTTTGCAGGGATGTAGTAGCTGGGAGAGTAGGTTCTGTATCAGAACTCACTGAAATGATCTCGAGTCTGGTGTCTTGTATGACAGTGGGTCCAGCTCTGCTCTGCCTTCTCATGCCTGTAATAAAGTTGTGTGGAGCCAGATCCATAAAGGTAGGGATGCCTTGAAAACTCATGAACACTTTCAGAATCTGAGCCTTTGCCTCTGTTTCAGTTCCTCACTACTAAAAAAAAAAGGAGTCCATGGCTCTGTCTTCCAATTCAGGGCTGTTCTCCTTACAGCTTCCAGGCTGAATTTTGGGGACAATCCCTGCTGCTATTGAAGAAGTTTTTCTACCAGTATGTAATACTGTGAGGCATATTTACTATTCAGCCTCCCAGGTAGAGGGCCCTAGCAGAATTTGCCATCCTGCTTTGTTGGGAAGTTGGAAAAGCTTGCTATAGAACATCAGTGGCATTTGGAGATGGCTGAAAAGAAAAAAATCATAACTCCAAGTGTAACTGATCTTAATGAAGCCCTTACATGGATATTTGTGTATTTATTGTTAGTTCTCCCTGTGAAAACTTGGTGTGTGAAGGAGTGATTTAATTCAATTACTTCAAGTTTAGGCTTAAAAATATTCCCTTAAGAAGTCAGCATGTTTCTTAACCCACGAACATACCCAAAGCCAGTCTGCAGAATGTAAATCTGAGATCTCACATTCAAGTTAAATCCCACACAGTCTCTCTTGTTTTACCTAAATCAGCTTATGCCTTCTTTCTACTAATATGTTGCCCAGATGCTTGGGGCTTTATAAGAGCAAGTGTTAACAGGCTTTAAGTCACAATAACATTTTAATTTTCTTGGGTAAATAATATCTTTTAATTGATACCAGTGTAGTTCTTGCTATGGTCTCTCACTGAAGCTCAGAAAGCAAAGTTTTGGTGGCTTCAACCTGCAGCAAACATACATTTCAGAAAATACACCTAAAGCACTTCTTCCTTTTTTTGATTGCATCTCTCACACATCATTTTTGGTGGAAAGCTGGTTGATGTGAAGCATTCAAAGTGCTTTTACCTGAACGTTTTCAGAGAGTTGTAAAAATAGAACTGAAAGGGTCCCAAAACATCACAAGCCCATTTCTCTACCTTGAAGCAGCCACCTGTATATCTGTCATTCCTGCCATATGATTTGTTTTGAAAGCTGTCCACTAATGGAAACTCCACACCCTCCCCAAGCAGACTTTTCTAGCACTTTACCATGCTCACAGCTTTCATTCTGCTTCCTAGTTAGCATGGAACTTTCTTTATGAATTTTAAGGTATTCTTTGCTCTGTCTGCAGTAGACATGAACAACAAATTATTTCCCTTTTATCAAGTCTTTTATGTACATGAAGATTCTTATCAGTCCTCCCTTCTGCTGACTGATTAGTCCAACTTCTTTCAGTTTACCCCTGAAAGAGGTGTTAGATTCTAAGAGGTGTTTTCTGGAGTTGTAACCATTCTTCTTTGCTCTCCTCTAGGATTTCTCTTCTTTGCTCTACATATTTCTTAAAATGTGATGCCCACAACAGGACCCAGGATTCCAGCTGAAGACACTCAGTGCCTGTGCCCAGATCCCCATGTCTCCAGTGTTGTAATGCTGCTGATATAGGTTGGGCTGGCAAATCACTACGTTTTGCCCACCTCAGATTATTTTCTTTCTCAAGAATTTCTGACTAATTAGTTGTTCCTTTAACTTGTGTCCATGCAGTTGTTTATTCTTGTTAACGATTTTAATTGATCTTTGGGGAATTACTTCAGGTTTAAATAGTTAAGAATTCTAATGTTAGCTTTCAGCATTCTTGCAGTCTTTCTAGCAAGATACCATCTATATGATTTAGAAGTCAGATCTCTACTCCACACCATTGTTCAGGTTGAGCATAGTGTTCAGCATATTTATCCTGGGAGAGACCCCTGGGGACTCTCACTCATGGCAGGTTCCCATTTTGATAGAAACCACTCAGAGCTGCCCTCTGAGTAAGGCTGTGCTGCTGATTTTACACCTACCCTTGAGGAGTTACTAGTCCATGTTTTCTGAGATTGCTGAAGAGAATATCACAGGCACCAGTAACACAAATCCTACTAAGAGTCAAGATATATGGCATCTATTGCTTGTCACCTTTGCCCAAGGCCCATTACCTGTCACACAAAGAAATTAAATTGGCTTGACACAATTTCTTTCTGACAATTCAACAGGGTCTGTTACTCATCTCTTCGTACTTATCCTTTTAGCTTCTTACATATAGTTCGATTATTTGTTTCAATATTTTTTCTTGGAATGGAAGTTAAACTGAGTGGTCTGTAATTCCCCAGCATAATTTTTTAAAGCTAGACACCATGTTTCCCCTCTCCAGGCTTCTAAAATATTTTCTTTTTTTCTATGATTCATGGTCTCCATAAACTGAAATTGCTTCAGCTGGTTCTTGAAGTATTCAAAGGAAGAAGTTCAGCAGGACTAGCCAGCTTGGAAGTGGTTTCCTCTGGGCTTTTCCTGGGCTTCCATAGTCTGAGTTTTCATGCTGCTGACATTAATAGCATAGTGTTAGATGCTTACACTTGACCTCCTTAATGAACTGGCCTCCAAAAATTATTCAGCCTTTCCACTAACCCTTTTCTTTCCGTTCTTCTCACTACTAGTGAATGAAGGGGATGCTTTCTTGTCACTTTTCAACTGCATTCCTGAATCCTTTTACCCCATACCACAGTAGCCTGGACTATGGTCTGTGCTTCCCTTTGTATGAGCTCAAGAAAGTGCTCATGATTTAGTCAGGTTGGTTTCCTGCTTCCTTCAGTCCTGCCTTCCCATGTGCTGTAATAGGGCACTTTGCACTCAGTCTCATTATTTCTCTGAGAAACTGCCAGCTTTCCTTGGCTCCTTTAGACTTACTTCCCATGAGAGCTTAGCTCCCTGATTTTAGTGTGCATTGCTGTCTGCCTCACTGAATCTCTTTGTTTTAACACTGTTCTTTTACTTTTTGTATGGATTTTGAACTCTTATTGTGGCTTGTTCACTCTCTCCAAAGTTGCCTTTTGCTTTCATAATCCCAGTTGACCTTGGTTCCAGGTAATAAGCAAAACTGTAACCCCAAAGACATTCTGGTTTTGGGACAGCAGCTCTTTCTGCTTCAGAGCTTTTGCTTCTGTGTCTCCCTTTCGCTTCTTCTTTCTCATCCTGTCTCTCCCAGAGCTGATGTGTGTAGAAAAGCAACACTTGTAAGCCCTGGATTGGAGCTGCTGCAGAACTGCCCTTCTGCCACTGGGTCACTGGTTAGTGGTTATCTAGGCCTTTTAATTCCTTTGGGCTTGCCTTATGTTGCATGAAATTCATGCATGCTTTGTGCTGCTTTTTTCTCTCATTTAATGCTCACTGGAGTTGAACAGCCCATGTTTTGCAGCTCTGCTTTGATTTACCTATCAGTACCAGTAGCAACTTGATTGTATTATCTTCTCATGTCAAGTCCAGTCACCCTTACAGCTGATGCAAGTCAACGTTAAGATCTCTATAAAGAAGTGGATTCTCAAATATCTTCACATTTCTCTTTTTATTTCTTTTTTGAATATCCTGTTCCATTGCCACAACTGTGCAAAAGGAGTAACTTACAAATGCACAAAATATAACCACTACCTATTTTTGTTTCTCTTCTGTTTTTTATGAAAACTCTTTTTACATTCCAATTTTGAAGTTACTTGTGCTACAATACACATTTTAGTGTGTGTTTACTTCTGTATAATAATTTGTTGCTTTTGGTTTTCTGCATATGGTGAATAATTTGTGCAGGGGCTCTCATGAATGAATTCTTCTAACTAAAGTTATTCTGAATTTAATGTAGCCCTTCTGTAGTTAAAGTTTCCACTAGAGTTTACCTGATTTTGAACAGATGTTTGCCTTATGAGATAGATAAACAAAGGAATAAAACCCTCCTCAAAAGACAGACCATGTGAAGCCTTGACTAAGAGGCTTTTATTTAGTATGAAATGAGCAGGATACATTTGGTTCCTGACTATAGCTATCAAAAAGTGGAATATTTTGAATGGCAAA
Source organism: Corythornis vintsioides (assembly GCA_025447755.1). Classification (NCBI taxonomy): domain Eukaryota; kingdom Metazoa; phylum Chordata; class Aves; order Coraciiformes; family Alcedinidae; genus Corythornis; species Corythornis vintsioides. The sequence goes on along the minus strand of JAOEGS010006541.1, from coordinate 22,831 downwards.
AGTGTCCTTTCATTCACTTTGCTATGTTATAGCAGAACAACAAAATCCAAAACTAAACAAAACAAAAACAAAAAAATCCCAAACCAACACACAATAAAACAAAAGAGAGATTAAAACTAGATTAATAGATTCATCTTGCTGAAACCTAATGCACATGAGCACTGAAAATTAGTTGATTGAACTCTAATTTTAAAAGTCACTGACATTATAAAAAAATGTCAGAGGGCATGTTGTCAGAATCAGGCTTAAAATAGGATGTCAGATGACTGCTGAAGACCCAATTTTTTTTTTCCTGTTTCTATTCTTAATTTGTTTAGCAGTTTGCAAATACTGAAACTATAAAGCAATTGTTGGAGAGGGTTTAGTAGCAGAAATTCCACCCACACACACACTCAGGTGACCTGCATATAGGTGGTAATGCACCAAGGAAACAAAAACCCTCTTCAGGAGCAGCTGAATTGAGAAAGAAAACGTATTCCACCACCATTTCTCTCCCTTCCCTTTGAATTGCATCATCCTTTGTTCAGGACAGTGCTTTTAGTAGGAACAATTTGATGGTGATGACTTTCCTGTCTGATACTGATAAGAATTAAGTCTGTCAGAAGAGCTCTGTGTTGATATAGACAAACCAAGGAGACCTATTGTTTCATTTTCTGTTTCAGAAACATGCCCTTTGTAGGTGATTGCTTGTTTTGAATTTCTTTAAAACAAGTTTTCTGTGGCAGAAAAGCAAATCTGAATGCTCTGTGCTGATTTGGAGAGCCAGTCATGAATTGTGTCCAGTGTTCAGAAGCTGTTATGAATACACTGGTTTAATAAGGAAAGCTCATTGAGTTTTGGTGTGTCTCCTTCAAATAGGAGCAACCCGAGGCTGGGGGTAAGAGGAGGTCAGACAGACAGACAGACACAGCTTCTTTAGAGAAGGAAGAGACAAAGAGAAGCATCATCTACTATTAGAAAAACAAAGATGTTGGGAATTAATACCAAGTCATGCTGCACTTCCTAAAATGCTCAGATGAAAGATCATGTCTGTCCCATCCCTGGACAGTTGAGCTTCTCAAGAAGCAGATCCCTGAAAAAGGCAGTTTGTGGTCTGGTGTTTTAAGGCATGTTGAAATTTGTGGCTCTTAATCTTAAAATTGCAGGCTGCAAAGTGCAGAGCTGCAGGAGCTTCTTGTGAGCATCTCGAGTCTCTCTGCATTAGGACAGAGACAAAACGTTTTAAGTCAACATGATAGCTGTCAGCCTTACTTGTAAGCCACAGCCTTCAGGATGAGGAACCAGAAGAAGCCTAGGCACAGGGAAGAGCAAATATGCATGTTTTAATAGCAGAGGGGCCTGTTTCAATTGTGAAACAAGATAAGAGGAGGAAAATCTGTGGTTCAAGAAGAAAAGCAGTTGTGTTTTCCTGTTTATGAGCCAGGACCCTTGACTACCTATCAGGTTCATCCCCAGAGTGTCTCCAAGTGATGAGGAAAGAGAATACATTTGAAAATGCTTTTTAGTATCTTTATAGATTTTTCTGTTTCTCATGCCAGCCCAAGTAAAGAAGGATTGATTGGGAAAACTTCAGTAGAGCCTGTAAGTTTTCTCTAGGATGAAGGTGAGTATCAATTTCCAGCCTTCTCTTGTAGTTCTGGAGGTCTGGGGGAAGGATGGGCATGAGCTTTGTCAGTCTCAGCTGCTCCTGGGGGCTTGGATCAGCCATACTCCCATGGGGAGCAGAGGTGACATGGAGTGGGAGGCAGGGAGTAAGCTGAAGTGTGCCAGGGGGGAC
>JAOEGS010006541.1:0-20954 GCA_025447755.1 Corythornis vintsioides | reverse complement strand
TCAGCCATACTCCCATGGGGAGCAGAGGTGACATGGAGTGGGAGGCAGGGAGTAAGCTGAAGTGTGCCAGGGGGGACTAGGGAAGGCACAGACAGCACAGCAGGCCTGTTCAGATCAAGGGAAGCTGGATTGCTCATGGGCCCAGCACGTGAGACACAAATATAGCAGCCTGGTGAATGCCCAGCTGGGATGAACTTTATTTTGCTTTTTAAAGCAGTGCTGTCAATTCCTATTTGGCTGACAAATTTTTGCTTTGTTTAAAAAGGAAAATAAAAATGGTGGTGGTTGGGTTTCTTTTCCCCACAGAAGCCAAGAGCATATAATTCCCATTAAGTAGTTCATTTTTGTAAAAGTTCCAATGCAAGGGTTGTCTTAAAACAAAAACTGCTCCCTTGTCACCAGATACTGAGAGTAAAAGGAAAGCAGCTGCATTGATTTTCATTGTCCAAGCTGAGAGGAGTGCCAAAAGCTAACGGGGAGAGGGTAAAAGACAAAATGTATTTGAGAATACTCCTCCTGACAATAATCTGAGTTGTTGTTTGCAGTATGAATAAGGCAGTGTGCTCCTTTAAAAAACACTGTTGCTTTTTAAGTGGCTAGTTCTGCTGTAAACAAATCTTGGAAAGTGCCTCTGGAATTAGATGTATTTCAATTAAGGAACTCAAAGGAAATAGGTTTTTACCTACAGCAGAGTATGGAAACGAGGGTGGAAACGTAAAGCATTTTACAAAGCAAGATGTAAGATCTTTTGGGTAAATGGGGGAGTAACAGCTGTGAAATGTTGCTAGCAGAAATTAAATATTGTGACCAAAGGTTTGTTTCTCTTCCTGCCTGTTTGCTAAGGCGTAATTGTTCAGCCACAAACAATCAATCAATCTTCAAGTGTAAAGAGAGGGTCAGAGTATCTATTTCATCAAACCAGACCAGTACATTACTTACATGCCAGATTAAATTATCCAGAGGAGGGAAGGATGTCAAAACGTCATGCCTTCCATGGATCTGTTTTCCTCTAGACAATGATTTTTTTGAGTATTTGGTTGTGGTTGTTAGAAGTGCATCTTTCAGAAACAGGTAGTGGCTGCCCCCCAGGCAAGCAGAATTTAGGGTGTTTTGGAACATGCAGCAGTTAACTCAGCCCCTGTTTTGCCAGACCTCATACAGCAAGATAATATGTGCTTTCCTATCCCTTATTTATTTCCTGGCTATTAGATTCCTAGAGGTTTAGGTGTAGCACCCAGAGGTTGTAGTACCATATACATACATAAGTTGTATCTAGTTTGTGGATTCTTGCTGCCATTCACAACAATTACATGTGACTCAAGCTACACATGTGCATGACTATTTACAGATGCAAGTCACAGTGAAAAAAAAGATTTTCAACCTGCAGAGATGGATTCTTATTTTTTTTCTTTTGGGGGCATACTTTTGTAGGAACAAATTAAATGGCTGGATTCTATTTCACATGGAACCCAGTGCAAGCTTGAGGTTTATGCAAATAGTGAAAATCCCAAGTTCCACGCATGACTGGGGGCACAACTTTAACCTCCTGAAATAAAAAAAAATCAGAGTCCAAAGTAATGGGAAAGTCTAATCTACTTTAGTACAGCAAAGGAAGAATTTTGTGTTTTCTGTGTGTAGCAATTTCCTACTTCGAGAGCAAGTGAAAAGTGTTTTGATAATATTCCATGTTTTCAGTGGAAAAGAGTCTTCTGTTTTTTAGGAGAATTTTCTTTTGTCTAAAACCAAAAAAACTCCTTGACATGTGATTTCAGCTTTTGGGAGGTTTTCCAGCTAGCACTGGCTGCTAGAATATCAACTCTGTATATGCTTGGTTTATTCCAGCTAAATGCATTGGTTGTTTATGACTTTCTGACTTGCACATTATTTTCTACAACTACTGCCTATGCATGTGTTTTGAAAGAGATTTAAATTTTGAGTCATTTAGGGAGATGAAAAAAAAAAACAACCCACCCTCTTTTTTTAGTGGGGAGTTGTTTTGCTTTGTTTTCTCAAGTGAAAGAAGCTAAGGAAACATTTAGTCTGGCAAAGGTTCTGTCTAGCATTGCCTAAGTCTTTGAATTACAGGTCCAAATTCTTCAAAGTACAGTGAGGAGGATGGAATGGGGAAAAAAAATTCTTTTTAAAAAATCTTTTTAGCTTCAATACAAAACCCTGCAATTATGAGCTGAAGTTGGAGGAATGAATATGTGAAGTTATTTAAGTCAGAGCTGAGAGTGGAAGCTGATTACAACCTGGGCTATGAAGAGTCTCCAGCCCTTCCACAGTAAAATTGTAACTCCTGAGGTTTTTATTCCTTCCAGATCTGCCAATCACCTATGACCAATACATGTAGAATGAGGTGGAGGTTCAAATATCAGAGGTCTGTCCTTACTTGCCTCAGAGATGTCAACTTCTGAAAATTTAACCTTTGTTTTTTCCCTAAATCCCCTTGCTTGAGGGCAAAGAGAAAAGGGGAGAAAAGATTTTGTGGCTGAAGTCAATGAGGAGTATCTAAAGGCAAAACAAAATGGAGCCCATTTGGTCTTTTCCCCTGTTAATGCTGTGGATGTGTCTTCTTGCTTTGACTCTGATGGAAAGGGTCTCCCATGGGTGCTCCTGAACACATGGGAGTCAGCTCTGCACTAGGACTCTAGACTTTAACAACTTAGGCTTCAGCACTGATTCTACTCTGTCCATGACATCACCCAGTCACGTTGGTCATGGGTGTTTTTACCAAACAGCAAATACAGTGGCAAGAAAGGGGGATGCCCGTGTGATACCCCAGTCCTCCTTTATCAGCTGGGAGATGGTGATGGAGAGAGGTGCTTGGAGCAGATGCAAGCAGGAACAGCCTTTACTGCAGCATTGCAGGGCAAAGGAAACAGATCTGATCAGATCTGACTCTTGGCAGCTGGAAGGCAGTGACTGTGCAGCTGAGGAGCTGTACTGGGGGAACACAGTGGGCACACACTGTCTCTTCCTGCAAGTTCCTCGTGCCCAGCAGCAGGAGCATAGGAGGAGTGGGTCTGTTGGCCATCCTCTGCTCATCAGGGACCATCTCAGAAGGCATTCAACCAACTGGTGCTCTGGAAAAAAAAGAGTGATAGGTTACTCCATGTGATGTTTTGCTTTATGTGACAAGCACTGTAGATGTTGATTCTCTCCCATCACTTTCTCTCTGTAATAGAATACAACTACTTCATGGACCAAGCCCAGGTTGGGCAATAGTTCCTCACTGTTATCTGTCTGGGAGCAGACCCAAGGGAAGGAGATTTCCTCATGATATTCTGCTTTCTGCTGTGAAAACAGTGCCGGGGAAGGGGAGGCTCCTAGCATTCAGCTTGGGGAGAGAATTCTGTTTTGCTGCTGGGTTTTAGTATGGGGTGTTGTTAACTATTTTTACCTATTTTATAGTGTTCAGACAGGACAGGGGTGATAGGGTACTCTTAGATGGGCTTCATAGCACAAGAAAACGCACCTAGGATCCAAGATTTGGTCCTTTCAGTATGTCTGACTTTGGAGCCTGGTAACTCAGGTGGCCACCGGTTCCTCATTTGATCAGGTTTGAGCAACAGAGAACAGATGAAGGCAATAACAACAGCTGTCAGAATCTAGCATTTTTGGTGGTATATTGGAAAGGAATTTGGCCTGTGTCCGGCTCATCTGAGAACGCATCAGCGAATCCTGGGAAAGCTGAAGAAATGAGTGTGCTGCAGTGTCTGTTCCCTGCTTTGCTGTAAACCATATGTCTGTCTGTAGCATGCACAAATACCGAGCAGGTGAATAGGTGACTCAGATATTCTGTTGGCCAGGTATTATGATTACCAGCAGTACCCAGTCGTGCAGTCTCTGCCAAATAACTTTCAGGCACTTAGCACCTGTGGCTGCTGTCTCTGTCAGCATGCCAGCACTGGCTGCCATCTGAGTAACTGCAGCTCCAGCCCCTCGGTGTTGTCTGCATGTCTTGCTGAGCCAAGCTTAATGCACGCAGGAATTGTTTTACCTATAAATGAAGTAGAACCACTCTGCTTGATATTGCTTTGTGTTCCTGTCCTGTACGACAGTGCAGGCAATGAAAAAAGAGACAATTTCTCATTGAACTGCAGGTAACACAAATGCAATTAGCTGTATTGGTATTTGGCCAGCAAAAATACAGTAACGTTCGTGGAGGCTGGAGAGTTAATGATGTTAAATCTTCATGAGCGGCCAAAATCTGTCCTCTCCTACCACTTTCTTTTTGCTTGCCTTAATGTATAACTTTCTACCTTTGAAGTGTAGGTAATTAAGTTGGACTCCTCCGTGTGGAAATGTCACACTTACCACCTATAGGCTTCCTATCTCCAGCTTTAAAAGGAATTATTCTTCCTGCAGCTCCTGCTGCTCCTGTGTTCCACTCTTATTAACCTCATGGCCACAAAGAACAGACTCTCCTGTGTTTTCATTAGATCTGCCTTCTAAAGAGATGCAACAAGGAACCAAAGGAAAATATTCAGAGAGGGGATTTGACTTCTTCAGTTACTGGGGTGAGGTGAGGATTGGGAAAGAATTCTTTCAGCTCTCATGGTCCCCTCTGACCTGGTCTTTCTGCTGGATCTGTTGCAGACATGTTTTCCTGGTTTGTCTCTCAGCAAGGAAGCAATTGCAGATATGCATGTTTGTCATCATTTAGTCTTACGTTTCAAAGCAATCCTGATTTGATACTGTTATGGAACTGAAGAGTATTTTCACTCAGTTAGGGACCCGGATCTTGAAAGGATTTACAACATAGCAGTGCACTTTCTTTTTCTGGTTAAATCTTGAGGGCAAGTTGTGTGGTTACTGGCCAGCAGAGACAGTGCTAGTCTGTGAATTCAGATTCTGGAGCTGAGCTAGAGAAACTATTACATCCATTTGAGAAATAGAATCCATCCAATTACTATGCAGTACATTATACATTCACATCCCTTTTTCCACTGTAGCACTTTGATGGTGCTTCTGCATTGCTCTGTGCCCACTCTGCAAGGTGTATGGATGTGCTGTAGTGGAGATGTGAAAGCACTGGATCCACAGTGGATGCCAGAAGGAGACTGATTAAGCCTGGTGACATGATCAGATATTCCAGCTCATGCAGTGATTGTACATTCTGGGTACAGCACAGACTGACCCTTTTGATTTTGAGAAAAGATTAATGTCATTAGTGAGAGGAAAAAGAGAAGGTCATGTGTAAAGTGCAGCTGGTTTTGAAGCCACAAGATGTTGAAAGTTCTTGATGAGTTCATGCAAACAAGATTTTCAGTTTGCTTGTGCTAGCAGTAGCCATTTATGCTTGTATCAAGTATTTAAGTCACTACCAAATCAGAAGGAGATTGTTTGGTATCTGCTTTGCCCAGATCTAGCAATTATAGTTCAGGATGCCAGGTGATAAAAAAACAGTGCCCAAAGCATTTGGGAAGAGTGAATCTGCTCTCACGGGTTATGTGTCTGGAGGGACAGGAATGTCCTTTCCTCTGGCATGGCACAGAGCACAAAAAAAAGCAAATACTTGGGAGCTGGCTTTTCTTACCTACTGGCCCAGACTATGAACAGGTGCTGCTGAGAAATTCAAGAGATTTCACCTCACTCCCAAGGCATATTAAACTATAACTAGGTGGCTCCGATTTTGGCATGGGGTTTGTTTTGGCAGTTTTTTTCCCTGCAGTTTGAGTGAGGGAAGATCTGTGGGCTAGGGTGGTTGCAAGAACCTCTCTCAATAATGCCACCAAATCCACTTGTGGCTGTGAGCTGCTGCCCAGTGCTCCCTACCAATCTGGGGCCAGCTGGGCAGCTTGATTCTTCCACTACACTTGCATGGGGCACGCACTGCACCTGGCATGAAAGGCAGAGGCATGAGGAGTGCTGTTTGGTTTCCTGCCTTCTGATGTTAAAAGCTTCTTCCCTGGAAAATGTTTTTTCTTCCCTCAGGGTCCTCTTCTCATCAGTTGAAAACAGAAGTTACAAAGGCACACAACTGATTTTTAGATCTTAATAATAAACAGTTAGCAAGGCTTTGGTACGTACTGTGCTTGGGAGCTCTGGGATGTGCTTTTCATCACCAATTCCATGAGATAATGAAGTCCCAATTCCCCTTCCAGCAGTCTGAGGATATGCAGTCTTTCTGGTTTCGTTGGCAAGTCCACGAGATGGAGGGTGCCAGCAGTAAGGTACAATCACTGGAGGTAACCCCAACCCAAAAAGCCTATCCCCTGCTCTTCTTGTCTGCATCTGCCTTTTTCTGTGTGATGGAGGTGTTAGAGGCATTGTGAGTGTGGGGCATGGTGGAGACTAAAAGAAGGATGAGCTGAGGAAGGCAGGAAGGTGACATCCATGCTGTTGTTCTCCACTGATTGACATGACTTCTCAGCACCACTGATATAGGCACACAACTAGCCCCAGGTTAACTACATCTTTCTTTGAAATATGAGGAGCAGTAAATTCCTTCTTCTCCCTCCAAGTTGCAGAATGCAACTGCTCCAGAATGGAGAAGTTATGTGGCTTTGTCAGAACTGGGATTTTCCCTTGCAGGCACTCTCTTGTCATGAGTGAGGAATTCAGCTGGGGGGTTCATCATGCCCCCTTTACATGTCCTCGTCTGGTTCCTGAGCCAGCTGTCACCATTCACAGTCAATGGCAGACTGTGGCTAAGCTGCTTATAGGAGACCTGCTATGTGTGTGGGGTAAGTGAATGCCCATCTTATGATCTTCAGAGACCTGAGGAAACAGGAACTCAGTGGAAGGCCTGTTGGCTTGGCAAGGAAGAGTTTTGGCAGTAATCGTTTATGTAGAACAGAGGAGACCGAGGGAGCAGTTGTGAGGACTCAAGAAGGAAACTTAGTGATCAAGGTTCAGGAAGAGAGAATGCCTGTGTTGTTAGAGAGTAAGAAAACAAGGATGAGGCTATTTTTAGGAACATCATGTCCAGGCAAGTGGATGACAGTCATACTTCACAGCAGAAATTCTGATGCTGAAGTGCAAACGCTGCTGAGCCTGTGCTGCCAGTCTAATGAGCAGGGAAACATGACGAGCCAACTACAGTAAAATAGGGATTTAAATAGCATAGATCACAGGGGATTTGAATGGGAAAGATGTGTGCAGGAGAGCATGGTTAGAATGAGTACCTTCTTTTTGGGTAAGCCCCCTGTACAGCTCTCCCTGTAGGGGAAATCAGTGCTGTGAACATCTGGAGATCAGCAGGGATGTACATTTGGTGGTTTCCAGCAAAGATGATCCAAAGCCCTATGCTTGCTCCATTTGAGGGCTGTCTAATGAAACCTGGTAGGGAAAGCACTGGTTCTGTGTCTTTTGTCTGAGCAGCAGCTCTAGAGCTATCATTGCTTCTAGTTATTTAATTCTGCCAGAGCCATTCTGTGGAATGGACATTGAAGCCCACTCCACCTAGAAGGAAAAGAGTTTTGAAGGCTTGGACTTAGGCTCCTTGCAGACTTTTCCCCAGGTTCTCCTTTCTTCTAATTGGGTCACAAAAGATAGTGAACCAAAAAGAAAAAAGCAAGAAGTAAACCCTATCTGTTTAAATTTAATTTTACTTAAAATAAATTTATTTATTAAACAGAGACAGCGTTATAGTCCTGCCTCCTAAAGTGATGTGTTGGTCAATTGTGTGGTAATTGTGTTTGTTATCTGCAGCATTAGTCATTATATTAGGTATGGCCAACTGCAACGTAACCTTGTCATTTAGGATGCTTTGTGAGTCTTTCCCCACTTCCCTTGGTCCTGCAATCAGCACATGTGGCTGCAGGAGCCCTTCTCCCTGCTCACCTCTGGCTCTTGGCTTTCAAAAGGTCCATTCTGAAATGTGACACGGGCAATCAAGGTATCCAGACTCAGGAAATTCACAGCCAGGCAGTGGGAAAGAGCTGTGTGGTTATCAAAAAGCCTGACCCGAAGGGAGATGATTGAATGAGCAGCATAGCCATAAGGGGTTGTTTCTTTACTGACTGTAGACTGGCTGGCCAAACTTTGGCTCCTTTGAGATGACAGTAAATAGCAAGATAGTTTCTTGTTTAAGCATGTTGATGAATATCCTGGTCTGTTGAGTCCTCTTGCTGCTGTCAGATGGGATCCCAAGGCTTGTCAAAATGACTGATCACAGCCTTAAGTGTGAGTAAGAGGCATCATGCTAATTCAGCTGAGCTTCTTTGTGCAGCCCTGCCTGAGGTGGTGGTGTGGCCAGGAAGGCAGGCTGAGCAGAAGACTCATTAGCCTGGGAGCAGTGAAGCTGTCAAATGACTCAGCACTCACTCCTCATGGTGGTTGAGAGCAGGAGGACAGTGCCTGGGGGGCATTAGGGTTCAAGTGGTCATCACCAGAGAAGAGTAAGGCTGGGCTTGGCCTTTCTCTCAGTGGGACCAGCTGTGGCAATGACACATCTCAGTATGGTTCCTACAGACACCAGGGACCTGGTGGCATTCTGAGGTTCTTGTTGTGGGGAGCAAAGGAGCATTGTTTTTAACTGGGATGTCTTAGGAGCAGAGTTAATTGCAACTTCTGGAAGAGATTGACAGAAGATCCTGGTTAGAGTTGGGGGACCCCATATAGATGTCACCTGTGCACACCAAACTGCCACCAGAACCTTTTTAATCAAGTGTAGAAGCAGATAAGCAAGAAGTCAAATCAAAATTAGCAGACTGATTTAGAAAATTATTTTATTAAACTGGTACAGATCCTATGTGTGGATTGGCCAGAGCTAAAGTTGCTGGGGTTAAACTTGTGGGTTTGAGTGCAGACAGGCTTTTACAAATTCATTTGTGTGGAACAATCGTATGGTTGATCCAAAAGAAGCACTTTTCAGAGCACAGAAAAGAAGTTAATGTGCCTGAGGCTGCTTATGGGCTGGTATACAAAGGGCTCATTTGTTGGGAAAGGCATGTGGGGTGGGGGAATGCCATGAGTTGCCGTGGTGGGGACACTCATATCTATGTCTAACCAGCCTTTCAGCATCATCTGCTCTCCTTGCTGAGCTGTTAGCACTCTCCCATCTATAGTAGCAATTGATTCAAATGGGATTTTATTTTCCCCAGGCTGTGACTCTGCTGGAGCACTGGGATGATTCTCCTTTGTAGGGGTGAGATCCAAGCCATTCAAAGGCCAATATCATGCCTGACAGCTTTCTCAAGCTCAAAATAATGACGACGGTTTCCAAAATACCAACCAAGTCCAAAATACCAACCTTTTCCTAAAGGAGACTCTAGCGGGAGTGCAAGCAGGGCTGTAGCTCATCTTTAATAATGCTGCTTTTAAAAATAAATCATGTTTTATGAATCTAAACCTAGCCTCTCCAGATAAGCCAGTCCCCGGGCCGCTGGTGATTAATATGCAGCACCGGAGCACGGCCCAGCGGGGCCCTGATTAATGGAGATGACATCATGACTTTTAAACATTCTGTTAACGCCGGCCTCGCTGACAAATGGGGACACACGACGTCAAGTCCCATGGCATTTGCATTCCCAGAGTGAGGGCAGGGACCCCCTTGCCTCCCTGGGATCGGGTGATGGGAGCCTGCCTGCCAGACTGACCTGCACTGGCTCCTGGGACTGGGAGCTGCACCAGTCCCCCACTCCTTATTCCAATATTTGCATGATCGCAGAGTTCCCAGAGGAGGAGGCAGGTGGACCATGGGTTTTTTGGCATTTTTTCCATTTGTAGCTTTCTCTGCCACCCTACCCTGCAGTGAGTTTCCTCATGCTTAGGCAGAGGCAGCTCCCTGTGCAGAGGTCTACCTGAGTGCCAAGGGTTGGTACCCTGCACTCCGACGCACCACGTGCCCCTGTCAGGTGTCAAGTATGAGTCTGTACCCTGCCAGACATCATCAGGTGATAGCTTTGCTTCAGCCACCACCTCTCCTCTTCAGCCACAGGAATGAATGATCATGGATGCATGCTGGCTGTGCTCCCAGGGAGAAAGGAGCACTGCAGTTGTGAACCATTTCACACCGTGCAGTTTCATGACCTCTCAGTCTTTGGCACCATTGATTGCCCTCCTGTGTTGTGAGGCAGTGTGTGTCCCTGGATTTGCTCTGTGCCTGCGAGCTGATGAGCAACCTGATCACTTCCATTTTCCAGTGCTGCTTTTCTGACATCTTACAGGCAGAAGGCTTGAGCTGGAGTTCTAGCCTTGACCTGCATGGATGCTCTAGAAAGCTCTAGCTAGGTAGGTGTCTGGATATTAGGGCTTTGGATCTGTTTCTGTTTTCTGTTCATACAGCTTGAGCTGGAGCAGTCCAGTGTCTGGAGAGCAATCTAGAAGACCAGAGATGGATAAAGAATTAAGATTCTTCTGAGTAGGTTTCACAACTGTCTTAAGATTTTGCTGATTTTTTGCCTGGTTTCCAAATAATTTCTCCACCATCCCGCCAGCACCAGTTAGAAAGAAGTTGTTTGAAGTACTCTGCCTGTGTGTTCAAATGATAAAACCTCATGATGCAGATTGCATTTTGGCATCCAAAAGTAACCCCGGGAGTGTTCTTGACAGTTTGGGGTTTATAGTTCAGTCTTTTCTTTGCAGTGATTTCTGTGCCACACTGATGTGTAGTTAAGGCACCAAATCTGTGAGAAGCTCTGAATGGGCAAACATCTGCTGGAGACTCACTGGTTGTACTGGGACACGAGTCTTTGCCTGGCACTGCCCCTTGGTCCTTTAAAGTTCCACAAAAATCTGGTGGCCAGGAAGTGTTGTATTAAAGTTATATGTGGTCTACTGCCATCTCTTTAAGCCTTCCTATATCAAATGCCAGTGCTGCATTTTTAAGAGGGTTGAGGGTTTTTTTTACTAGTCAGGATGCTTTGCACTTGCTTTGTGTGCAGGAAGGTTTTTTAAATTCCTAAACTCCTCCCCCTAAACCCTGAGACATCTAACTGTAATGCCATGCAGTACAGAGCATATTTTATGATCATAAAGGTCTGAGAATATAAAAAGTGTTATAAATATCTAACCTCTAAGCTACTGAGCATCAGCCAGGGAGATGTGCCCCCTCCCCTTCAGCATGACTAGGAGAACACAGACACGCTCCTTGCCAGAGAAATCCTTGCTTTGGTGGCATCATCAGCTCTGCAATACTTCACCCTTGCAGCAAATCCTCTCACCCCTTCTCCAATCAGACTTGTTCTTTGCACTTTCAGAGTCTTTGCCACCCCACCTTTAAGGTGTGATCCTCATGCAGTGACAAAGCAGACCTGGGAGGGAAGGCAGTGGGGATGGGATCAGGGGCATCTGTTCTCGTGCCTCAGCCACGGGTTCGTGTGTACTGCTCCACAGCATCAGCAGCAAATTAGTATTTGCCATAAGCTCTTTTGATCCTTGAAGAAAATGAAGGGCCATTTAACATTTTTAGAGTAATAATAATAATGGAGGAAAAGAGACCTATTCTGGTAGCTGAGAACAGCAGGTATTTGTTTAAGAGTATACTTCAGAGTAATAGCAAAAAGGACCTTTAATCTCAGAATTTCAAGGCGCCTTGTAAACTATAAACATTGATTCTCCTTCTTGTTATTCCTTTTGGGCATTTTACTGCTATGAAATAGAGCAAGGTTCCCACCCTGATGATCTTGCAGCAAGAACAAATGAATATTAGAGAGAACTGAGGCTAAGCACAAGCGGGATTCGAGTGGCAAACAGAACCAGGGAGTGTGCTGGGAGTGGGTGGTTTATGTTCTTGATATCTTACCCTTGGGGACATGGATTCTGGGTAAGGCAGCCTCGTGGACACCTGTGAAAAAGAAATTTATCCTGCCCTGGAGAAGCTGAGTGAGTAGTGGGGCATGTAAATGAGATTGGTCATTCAATAAATTTCTCTTTGAGAAATGGAGCTTTTAACCTGACAAGGAGGTGAGTGGGCAAGTGTTGTTGTATCATGGAAGGGACAAGTGGCAGCCAGGAGAGTTTTTCTTTGGCTCTAGGAGCTAAAGATTTCCTACTAGAAGCCAAAGGAAGGGGTTTGTTAGATTTACCTCTGTGTGTGCCTGCTGTGTCACCTTTGCACTGATAACATTATGCCTACTTTTTTCTTTTCTTTTTTCTTTTCTTTTTTTTTTTTTCATTATTTTTTTCAGTCTCTATATAAAGTCAGCACTGAAAACCAATTTGAGCTGTTCAGAAATTTTAGGTTCCTTTGATTCTTTGCATTTCTATTGGATTACGTCCCTGACATTATTGCCAAGAAGTTAAATAATACATCTAGAGATGGAGGAAACTGAATAATGCAGCTCTGCATCTTACAGCTTTTCTAGTGCTGTGCCAGAGAGCTTTTTGAGTTGAAAATTGTGACTGGCAGGCAAATTTAGACAAAAATGTTTTGGAAATTATTTTTTCTCTTTCCCTTTTTTTTTTTTTTTTTTAATCTGATAAGGATCAAAATGTATTGCTGAAAGCTGTACAAAAGCTTTTTTTTTTTTTTTCTGTTATTCACAGCAAAATAACCACAGAGATTCACAAAAAGGTGGATAAGTAGGAAACCTGTTTGCTTAACAAGCAGCTGTGGTTGCAGACCATGGCTTATTCAAAAAGCACAGGCTGTGCCACTCCAGAGCAAAAGAGCAGGACACACCTGGCTCAGCTGGAGCTTTGTGAAGATGGAATCAGAATGGAAGCTCAGACTGAGCTGCAGGGCTGCTGGAGAACTCCCCCAGCACTTATGGAAAGGGTGGAAGAATTTCCATTGTCATGTAGGGATTCTGACAGCAGGAACAGATCAAGTTCAGCAGCTCTGGCTCTTGCAGTTTGCACGTCCTTCAATCCACCAGTCTCCTCTCTGCAGTGAACACTAGGATCTGGGATGAGCCAATCTGTGCTTTGACTTGTCCTCTCTCTGTCCTAGGATGGTAGAGTCAAGAGCATCCATGGACCTTGGCTGCCTGAGAATGCTGTGTGACAGCCTGGATGTTCTCCTTTTTAATCATCAGTGGGTCCCCTCTTTACTGTCTGCTGCACCATACCCAGGATTCTGTAGGAAATGACTCACCAAGCCTCAGTCAGATTAACTGGGTAACTCTTCCTCCTTCTTTTGCCTATGGGAAGAGAAAGAGCTAATAAAGCCCCTCCAAAACAAACAGAACAGAACCATTATTTTATGTCCAGACCTTGCTGAGTAATAATGGTCTGCTTTTCACCACCCACTCATGCTTCTGCTTATCCCCCTGCTTGTTCATGACCTTCACTCATTGTATCCTGTTGAATTGAGCTTGTATATTCCTGACACACAGGAGCTGCATCTTCATTCATTTGTGGTAAATGCCTAAGACACTCAGGGCACTTGAAATTAAATAATCAGCCATGAAACAAAAGACCCCAAATGAGCACACTGGCACATTGTCCCTTTTATTTGCAGATAAGTTCTGTCTAAAACCAGTAATGTGTGATGCTTCTTGCTGCTTTTTTAGTTTAAAACAGATTTTATATACATTATTAGAAGCCAAATTCTTGCATTATGTGATGTCATGAGAGCAGGAAGCAGGAAGAGGTGAGGAGCTGGAATATCTCCTGGTTTTTTAGGTGAGGATTTTTGGGAAAGGTGGAGTGTGGAACGAGGGCTCTGCATACAAGGAAAATATCCTGTGCTTTTGTGCCTTTTGTGATGGGGTGATTCTGTCAGGTTGAGGGTGGTTATTTGTTTATGAGGGTGGGGAAGAACTAAAGGTTTTGTTGCTCTTTGTTGGATCCATGTGGCATGGCTGGGTGGAGGTGTGATGTCTGCTGGGCTCTGCAGGGTGGTCTGTTCTCTGCTGGAGGTGAGAGAAGAGTCTGTGGGTTTTATGGGGGTGCTTGGTGCTCTGAGAAGCTCTTGTACTGTCAGGACCATGAGAAATATGACAAACTGTAAGAGATACAGGCATAGAACTGCATCCAGGAGAGATTGAAATCGTTCTTATATCCAAGAAGAATCCCCTTTCTTTTCTTCCATTGTTTTTTTAGGGAAGGAAAAGGAAAAGGGAAAGGGAAAAAGCAGAGGGAAAGGAAAGGGAAAAGGAAAAAAGGAAAACTACAGTACAAGAATATTAAGGTTTGATAAGGTACAGATGTGGAGTAGAGAAATCTTGCCTCATTTGTGCATGCTGCATACGTTATGAAGAAAAGTGAGTGACATAATAGATCTTGTTATTTAAGGAATAAGATGAAGGCTCTGCCATGTAGTTCCAGCCTTTCCTGGCATTAGCATCCTTGTGCAGCTATCATATCTTCAGTGTATCTGTCTATTCATTTTTAATGACTTTTTCAGGATGGGTTCTTTCTTAAAAAAATACTTTCTGTATTCCATAACTTCCTGTGAAAGCTGCTGCATAATCTCCAATTTCAGCAAAGCAGAGCCTCGACACGATGAATGAATTACAGAATGGGGTTGGAAGGGACCTCTTGAGGTCATCTAGTCTAACCTCATTGCTCAAGCAGAGTCTGCTGGGGAATGTTGCCCAGGATCATGTCCAGTTGGGGTTTGAATATCTCCACAGATGGAGACTCCACAACCTGTCGAGGTAACGTGTTCCAGTGTTTGTCCACCCTCTTAGTTAAAAAGTGTTTTCCTATGTTCAGGTGGAATTTCTTGGGATTTAGTTTGTGCTTTCAATGGAGTCAGTGCTGAAGGGCCACACTTTCCTGACTCCTTGTGAAAAACACAACCTAAAGAGAAGAAGGGAGAAGAGAGGAAGTAATAGCAGTATCCTTGAAATGAAATGTGGGAAGGCAACCCATAAGGATTCCTTTACACATTTACTTTAGCTTAGAAAAGCGATGGGGGAGACCAGCTGGAGAAATCAGGAGCTAATATGAGTGGGCAGAATATGGCTTCATCTGAAAAAGTTTGGTCCACAGTTAGCTTCTTAAAGCTTGTGTCTTAAAGCTTGTGGTGTAATCAGAGCTTTGCATTTCATTTGTAATGAAGACAAACAGGTGCAAGCTGTAAAATTTATTCCTAGATCTTGACTCAAAAGTTTTTATCCTCCAAAACTTTTCAGAAGTTTTGATTCAGATTTTATTTCTGCTTTTCCCCTTTCCCTGTCTGGCCAAAATGAAATGTCTGAGCATAGATTTGGAGTCTTTGAGAAATTTGGAGAGGGGGAATATGCATACCTCTTAGGCCTGACATCTCCCTGTATATCCAGGAATGTTAAACCAAGCATTAAATCAGAGTTCCTCAGCTTCCTCTGGCTGCTGGTAAAATTACCAGGTTGAGGACACGGAGCAAAATGACATGGTGGCCTGAGACAACACAAAGAGCTGGTGCCTGAGAGCAAACACTGCAGCCTTGGTTCCTGAACACACAGAGGTACATGTAGCAGCCACAGATGTCACCCCTGTCTCGTGAGGCATCGTGGCAAGGAGCCTAATCCTGTGGGTTGATGGGCACCTCTTGAAAGATGATGAGGATCTTCAGTTCTCCACTTGGCACGCTGTGGAGGGAGATCTGCATTGAGAGGGATCACTGAGGTGGATGCTACTCAGGAGAAACTGATGGGTTTCTGTGCACCACAGGGAAGGATCCAGGCCTCTTGAGACCTTGTACAGACCAAGTGTTTAAGCAGGATGATTTCCCATCAATAAGGAAGGCACCATAGAGAACCACTGCCTGGTTCTTGACAGTGTGATGGGATATTCATGACAATGTAATAGGATTTTGGTGAAACGCGATATTTTATTCTCGTTACCAGAATACAGCAGGGGCTCCTTAAGTCAGAAAAATTGATTTTAGAATAGGGTTTGTTAGAACCTTTCAGTCCCACAATCGATGTAAATGGCCAAATATCATTCTCTTTAAATCCAGTTTCCTGAGGCACAGCTGTGCCGGACAAACATCGGAGAAGCCGGGAGAACACCCCTGTGAACCATTAAAGCAGAGAAAACCAGACAAATTCTTCATGTGCAGGGATATCTCTGAGGCAAAGGTTGAGAAAGCTGGGCCAGATTACACCATCACCCCAGAAACTTCCTAGTGGGTGAGTTATCCATCAGCTGAGGCAAAGCAGATGTTGGAAAACCAGCCCTGCATTTGTAGGCTGGGAAGCACGTAAGGAAGAGAAGGGAACTGGGGATGCTGGGACATAAGGCTCAGGTCCTGTCCCTAGGCTCTGACACCAAGTCATAGCAATCCTATGGAGGGTGACAGTTTGCAGTGCCTGCAGGCAAATCTAAGCTATTAATAGCCCAAATAGCTCTAATACCAAATAAGAGACATAGATGTTATAAAGACATGAGCAATATGAATGTTGGCAGCTGTTTGACCACTGGATCATAAAACTGCCAGGTCACTAGCCCAGAATTGGGGTTGTCTCCTCTGAAAGAATACTTGTGCCATCTGCATTACCAGAGAGAAGGCATTTATTTCTCTGTGAACTGAAAACTAGATGGAAATTTGTAAAAATGCCAAAAAAAAAATATCCTTAGGAACATCCTAAGTGAATGAAAAGCCACTTTTTCATCTCTGGAAAAAGCTAACATTACAAAATTTATGCCACCTGACCTGAGAAAAGATGGTAAGGAAAGTTATAATATTGGATGCATTCATAAAGAGTCTAAAAATATTTTTCTTCAACCTTACTGAAGCATTTAACTTCTCCTTTGTGTTAAATTCATATAATGCAAAACTAACTTTTTTTTCAACCTTATCCAAACGAGATGCTGTCATGAAAATTTTCCTTGAAGATTTTAGCACAACTGATATTTTCTTGCAAAACATGCCATATCTGTTCAAGTTGAATTTTCTCTTGGAAAATGTTCCTTTCAAAAATCTCGGGCCAATGTTAATTACCAATTAGCTGCTGTTGTGCAGAAGATGCTTTAAAACACAGCCAGTGAGAACACTGGTTTGCAGCTTGTACCTCTTGGCACCAAAGGACACAGCAAAAACACCCATTTGCCATGGCCAAGGTGGACTGGGGATATTGCAGTTCCTCAGATGATAGTTGTAACTAGATCAGCATTATCTCTTACTCTCACAATGAGACTATAGCTGTTTCCACAGCTGGGATGCAGGGAGGGGGAGCACCATGGTGCACAGGCATTCCTTCCAGCCTGTCTCCAGCACTGTGGTAGAGATGCTAAAGTTTCCTTTGAGGACCCTGTGAGTACCTATTTCTCTGTTTCAGATGTCTCCCCAGAGCCTTCTGTCTTACTGTGGAGGTTGTTTGTGGTTTCAGTCATACTGAATTTCTCTTGGAAGGGTAGCCCCCTGTGGAAATGAATGCCTATTCTCACTCCTAGCAGAAGCTCAGACTGGGAAACCCAACGTCTGTGATCTCAATCCAGGCTGATGACACAGCTTAGTTAGACACACGCATGTGCACACCCTAAGGACTGCTTTTATTGGGTGTCTGTGAAGATAAGTAAACAGTGTAAATGTTCCCTGTCACACACACACACACAATTTTTTTCTTCCATCTCAACCCACTTAGATTGTTGTGTTCCTGGATTTCTATTCTCAGTATACAAGCAAAGTCTCGTGCATCACAACAAAAGGCATCACAACAAAATGAGCTCTCACCTTCTCTCCCTCACAAGCACATTGACATTACACAGCTGCCATCCCTGTGAATGGGACAACATGGATGTCATTTAAAAGGTACACTTATGTGGAGCCTGATTTCTCCAGAGGAATTGCAGTCACTGGGCTTTAAAATCAAAGGCTGGCCTTAATACCAGCCATGCAGCTGCAGGGTGCGTGGGTCACTGACTAGCAGCCTGATGAAAAAGTTCAGAGGGAGATTTGTTTGGACACAGGTAGGCAGGAAAGCTACATTTTTTGAGGAGGCTCGACCCTGGCATTAAGGTTAAGGTCACTCTCAAAGCCTCTCAGCAAGTAGCACCATGCTCTCATTAGTTCATACTAGAGCATGGTGGTGTGCTTTGTGTTCACAGTGCTGTGTCCCCAGAGCTGTCTGAGAGATGTGATGAAGTGGAAAATGGAAGTCAACACAAGACTGAGGGAGTCCCATCTATGTAGTGAGGCAGTTTCCATGCCTGCTGGTTTCTGCTTTCCCTGGGTGCATGGGCAGGATCTGACACAGAGTATGGAGGTGGAAAAGACCTAAGAGATCTATCCAGTCTCTCTCCAGGCAGGTGCAGTGCTTTTATTTGAGCATCACACTGTTAGGATTTCCTGAGGTGAATCCATTAAGTGAATTCATGGCCACTGCTGAACCTGACACCACAGCAAGCCCCAGCATGTTGTGGTGCCATTATTTGGTCTAATGAGGGGAATAAATACACCTGAAAGAAGGGAATCCTCTGGCATCCTGGGGATTAGGCTGGGTGGATGTGAAGTGTTATCAGCCCATTTCCATGCAGGAGACAGAGGAAGATTTTTAGTCTCTTCAGCTGATGGTGATTCTTGAGCCCTGTTGCCTCCCAGCTGCCTCCATCCTTCATTACCCTCCTATCTCCTCCCACTGCCCCCTTTCCTGTATTGCCACCCACTCTGGTAATAGCTCCTGCACCAGCACAGCACGGCTGCAATAACAAACACCGCCTCATTTCAGCATGATGAATGAAGAGTTTTAATGAAACTGGCCTAAGCCGTTGCTGGCAAGCTGCCTGGTTTTTGTTTGTTTTAAGCAGGGGTGATCCATCACCCTCCCGACTTCTCTCCATCGCAGCATCCCCAATCAATGTGCTGCACCAGCCTCCCTCCTCTCTCCCCTCACTAGCAACCCAGTCCCTGGCTGCTCCCAGTTACCTCCTCTCACCGTTTCCAAGTGTGCTCCCCACAAGGAAGGTTTTGGTTGGGTGTCTCTACTCTGTCAAGTGCTCTGGCTGTGGTTTATGAGGGTGCTTAGGGCATCATCTCTCTTTGTTCATCTCCAGTTGCCAGTGCTCATGCACACATTGCTCACTAATAGTACAGTGGAATGTCTGGTAGGTATTAATTACCCTTGCAGCCTGTTCTTTCATTAGGGTCTCCTCTCTCTCCTGGGACAAGCTGTAAATCAAAGTATGACTCACAGCTTTCCAAACGGGTACATATAAACAAGCCAGCCTTGAAGAGGGGAAGAAATAAAGCAGAGCTCCACCCAACCTCTTGGGAGAAAAAAACAGAAGAAAATAAGAAAAAAAATCAAGGGTAAAAAATAAAGGGGGGGAGGGATGGAAGCAATCTCCAAAGCAAGAAGCACTTAATCAAGTGAGCAGGTGCCAGCCCTCAGCTCAGCATGCTGGTGGTATTTGGGAAGGAGGGTAAGAGAGGTCCCTGTATGCATTAATCTGTCTTCTCGTGCAGTTTTTCATTATTACAGGGTAGGAGAAGGAGCCCTGTTGTTCTTGTTGGCAGGAATGAAGCTGGCGGGTGGATGTGCGAGTGGTGGAATGAGGCAGGACAGAGGAAGGGAGAAGTCAACTCAAATACAGAGCTCAGTGTGACATCAGACACGGGACCCCTGGAAGAAAGAGCGAGAAAGCAATGGCAACACAACTTGCTTTTCTAACCTTTCTCCAGCTGTCCTCAGTACTTATGTTTTTCAGAGCAGTTTGATGAGCTGTGCTGAATAAATGCCATTTTTAAGCATTTCTCCAAATGTTGACAATATTTCCTGAAAGAATAACCTTACTGAAGTTTATTTCTATCTGAGAAGTACCTCAGGAAAGGAATTTGGTTTCTTTAAGCACGCGATGAAGCAAAATATGGGGTGTGGAAGAAGCAAGCAGGAGATTTAGCAGAGTGCATCTGAAGAAACTTATTAACCAGACTTTTTAAAGGAAGACCTGTAAAAGTTTCTGGATAAAAACATGTATGGTTGTTCTAGTCCACAAAAGCTGTTCTGTGTGGCCAGATTCTTCTGACTTCCATAAGGATAATGAACAATAAAATGTGGATCACCACTGTTCTTAGTATTAAGTCAGGTGTTTTGAGAATGTGGAGTGACATGAGCTGTCCTTGCAGTTTACTACTCTTGATTTTTTAAATTTGTTGTTGTTGAAGGATTTTCAGAGCAGAATCAAGACCTCACAAATGCTGTGAAGGGTTTTATATTTTTTCCCTGCCTTTGATCCCAAATTTCTTTGCAGCCTCTCCTGGTAGAACATTCAGAACACAGCTTCTCTGTGCAGTGCTATATCCAGGTTTGTAGTTTGATACAAAACGGAGTAGGAAGAGATACTGCCAAACAAAAGCTCTAGAAGAGAAGTCCTCTCTTCTAAAAAGGTCTTGAAATCTCTAATGTTTAAAAAAAAAAATGTCTGGACAAGGCTGACTGTGAATAGGAGTATCCATTCCAAATCTGTGTGATACTTCCATCCTTGTTGCTTTACAACTTTCCAAGCTTCAGCTTGTTATGAAGAAAACTTTTATTCTTTTCTTACCTACCTGTTAACTCATCCCATGATGATAAAGCCTGCTGGGGGAGTTGAAGTAACCTTGCAAGTCCAGTGGGGATGTAGAGATTTTATTGTTTTGCCCTTTCAGTTAGGAAAACTTGGCTGCACCTTGTTAAATACATTCAAAATCCCATAAGATTTATCCAGGCTTGTTCTTTTAATCCCAGGTTTTGTTCATACAAAGAAATTGTATCCCATACAGCTTGCTAACTAAAGTGGCCCCATTTTCTTGTAGGAGCCTGGCAGCAGACAGACCCTTATGTAGAGGACCTGGAATGTCTCTTGTATTTGTTGGTATTTCTTTTCTCCTTTGCTCCCTTGCTGTGAAAGGAACAGCTGACCTTGAAGAGTGCTGTATGGTTTTACAACCCACCATTGAAATGAGGGGATCCCTCTAATCTAAATACCTCTTTTACTACCTCCTATTCCTGAGTCTTGGTTGATTTACCTTAAAAACACAAAGTTAGTTACTAAACTATCTCATTACCAAAGTATAAGCAGAGATCCAGGTAGTCAAGTGCTATGGGAGATAGAAAAACCATATGGAGGCTGGGCAATCTAATCTAATCTAATCTAATCTAATCTAATCTAATCTAATCTAATCTAATCTAATCTAATCTAATCTAATCTAA
>JAOEGS010006540.1:95716-114266 GCA_025447755.1 Corythornis vintsioides | reverse complement strand
GGTGACTTGGTCTAGGTGCCCCTGCTCGGGCAGGGGGGTTGGACTAGATGATCTTCTAGGTCCCTTCCAACCCCTAACATCTATGATTGTCAAAAGACAGTTGACAAGTCCCTCCACAACAGGGATTTTTAATCTCAGGCTGTGTTGACTTCCTTCAGAACTGTGTTTACTTCCTCCTTCATAAAGCAGTTCTTGTTTGCAAGGTGGGAACTAGGTTTAGTTTATATGAAAAGTGTATTTGCTTGATTTATGCCAGTCAAAGAATAGTTACTAGGATGTTTGTAAAAGGATTCAATGTTATAAGGCTTTCATAAATAGAAAACATACCTTGAAAAATTATACACTTAAAACTATAAAAGCAAATGTTCAGCCTCCAGCTACTGCAGTGAAAACGTGTTTTGACTACCTGAAAAATAAGATAGTGCAGTGAAAGATTTAAAAGACCCAGAACAATGAACTTTAAATTTATTTTATCTGCTATACCCATTTCAGGGTCTTTGTGAACCTATCAATTCTGTATGTATGTATTAACAATAACAGGAGTTGCTTGCTTTTTGCAACATCAAGGAGCAATTATCTAATACAACTAAACTGCTGCGAGCCAAAATGCATTTTTATTTTGATTAATATAGACTTTTGTGATGTATTTCAGTATTTGGAATCATAGAAGAGTCTAGTTTGGAAGGGCCTCTGGAGATCATCCACTCCAACTTATTATTGAGAACAAGCCCTCAGATTAGGTTATCCAGGGTCCTGTCAAGCCAAATAAGTCTTGAATCATTTCCAGTCAGGGGGATTCTACCACTTCTCCAGACAACCTATCACAATCTTTAATTATTTTTATGAGGAAGAATATTTTTCTTCTATCCAGACAGAATTTCCCGGGAAGCAACTTGTGTGTCTCACCATTTCTCCTCTCACTGTGCATCCTTGTTAAGAGAGTTCACCTCCACCTTCTCTGGAACTGCTTGTGATATTCTGGAAGACTCATTAAACCCACCCTGAGCCTTCTCTCTTTGCAACTTCCTCAACCATCATCAATTCCCCCATCTCTCTGTTGTTCTTCTCAGTCTGTAATTTTAGGGTTCCTTCGCTATGTGCTCAGAATTGGTTTGTCCACAGTTTGAGAACAACTTAAATACAGAAATATTCAATTAAATGCTTTTAATATTAATTTCAGCTACTTGAAGTAGTTTGCGTTCCATATCTGAACTTTTCTACCGACTTTCGTCTCAGTTTTAAACTTGAGATCTGTATTATATGTATATAAGTGTATGGAACCTGTTATAGAAAATGAAAAAAATACCATATAGACAAGAAAAAAATAATTCCAGTCCCTTGGAATTCTAGGGTGGTTAGAAAAATAAAATCTTGGAGCAGGACATTATTGCAGCAGGAACTGCGGAGGTAGTAAGAGTTTACCATCTGGCAAGGCCCTCAGACCAGATGGATCCTCTAATGACTTTTATAAAGCATCAGACCCTGCTGGAACACATGACTGGCATCTTTAATTATCCTAAATTAACAGGGTTCCGGCCTTGGATGCTAGATTTGGAATTGTTGATCTTGGAAGAGAAGGGAAAATGAATGTTTCTGAAATCTATTCATTTTTCCTTCCAGACCTTTTTGTCAATAAGCTGTGATGTTAAAATATTGCCTGAAGTTTACTGGACCATCTGAAATGGGTTGCTTGCTTCCCAGAAGTGCCTCTGGAGACACTGCTCTCAGGACAGCTTTGCAAAGGCATCAGTGCTTTTGAGTTCCTGGGTAGCTCTGTGCATACACTAAAGCTTTCTGGAAAGAGCATAGTGCCAGCAGTCTCCTCTCCTCCCTGGGAGAAGGGAACGAGCACTGCAGAACAGTTCAGCTCTGCCTCTTTCTGCGTGTGCATCTGCTCCTCTTACTGCTCCTGCAGAGAGGGTCCAGGCGTGTGGGGTGACTGCCACTGCCACCAGCAGTCACTGCTCCCTTTAGCCTTTCTGTTTCTGCCCCAGCTGCTCAGCGAGACAGCCCCTGCTGCTTCTTCCCACCAACCTGGAAAAGCAGGGCGAAATTTCCCTGTGACATTTCTTTTGCCCACCCTGCTTAGATCTTGTGGGACTTCACCTGTGTAAGTGAGGGCCCTGCCTATGCCATGGCTGCTCATCCTTCCTCATGGAGTAGCTCTGCTCTCACCACTCGCTGATAGTAAAGCCTTTGCTAGTGTGGTTTGTACAGTGCAAGTGTGGGAGAAGCATGGGAATTGTGTGAATTGCGTTTAAGAGAAATGCTCATGATTTTAAGATAAAAATCTTGATTCTTTTTTTCCCCACTTCATTTCTTTCTGTTGTTACTGGAACTGTTACCTGTTCTCAGTACTGGGAATAGGTCTGCCAATGTCCATCCACTGACAGGAGTGTGCAAGCTCTGGTGGATGAGCAGAGCAAGGAAGCACAGGCTCAGGGAGGTAGAGTTGTGTGGTAGGAAGTGTGGGAGTGAAAAAATTCATGACTTGCTTGGAGACGTTAAGGCTTCAGTGGTCCAGCCATTGGCTTTAGTGGAACAGCTCTGATGTACGCTGATGTGTGTTAAACAGATGTCTGCGGACACCTTGCCTGTGACTTGCAGAAATTTATCTGGTTGCATAATAACTTCTGTGTTCTGTTTTCTTCCTATTGTGAGGAATATGAAATAGTTCCCTAATAATACTTTGCTATACCATGAATTGCTGTTGTTTGAATGCCTGATCTGCTCTAGTGTCTTTTTCATATCGCACAGATACCAGAGTGTTTCAGTGCTTTGCTGTGGTACCATTACAGATGGTGTAAATGTAGGATAGGATGCTTGCTTAGAAAGGTTGAACAAATGCACCTAACAGTTCATAACACAAACAGTGGAGTTGGAGCTCACTTTAAAAAGCAGGAAAGTCACAGCACCTGTGCCAGCAGGAAACCTCACACTTGGACAGGAACTGACCCCTAAGCAGATACGTTCTGTAGTTGCACATACCATTATTGTATTTTAGTGCACAAGAAGCATGGCAGGCATATGCAGGTATCAGTCACCAAGGGTTCTTCATGACATTGGACTCCATTTCTTTCCTCTGTAACCCACTGTTCTTCCTGCTAAAAATAAACAGGTGATTATCTAACAGGCAGACTGAGCGTAGGCAGCTATAGTGCATTGTAAAGGCTGCTGGAGGAGATGAGTGTCCTTAGTGGTTCTGAAGAATCAGACTGCTTACTGAGGTGCCAAAAATTGATATTCCTTCCTAATTTTAGTCCCCCTACTAGTTGACTTCATGTGTTGAAAAGGATAAACCCAATAACAGATGCGTTCGGTACAGACATATTCCTGTGGTAGGAAATGTGTGTTTGTTCTTAACCTTATACTGAGGAATGGAAATGCAAACTGTAAAACAGGAAGTTCTAGTATGTGGAAACAACTCTGCAAAGCAGTAGTAGATGTAATGAAGTTGCAGTTCTGTTCTAGCAGTGAGATAGGTTAGTCCAATTAATCTTTTTCCATCTTTTCTTACAAATGAAGACAAGTATTCTAACTTAATTATAGGAATCACAGCTTAAGTATGGTGGAGTCATCCTTTATTCCTCTTACAGGTCTAGAACTGAGGTGAACAAGTTGACACACTGTAATGTGGAATCCAAGGCTATGAATGCAAGGGGGAATGAGCAACTGAAGGAGCAGATAAAACAGTTTCATTGGGCATTCTTTTTTTGCATTAATTGTTCTTTAATGTGAAAAAAAATACATGTTTGTGAAACTTCCTTAAGGTTTTTGATTAATTCTTCTTTTATAATAAGTACTATATACTCCTGAAATAGAAGAAATATTCAGCTTTCCCAAGCCATCTACTGAATGTCAATTTTTTTAATAGAAAATTTTCCTTTATTCAATGTGTGACTCTCATAGTCAAACATTATTGAAATTAGTTTCCTGGATAACAGAGTAGAACTGTCTTTGTATTCATATTACCTTAGAGAGGACTTATTATTAACATCCCCAAGCTAGATGTTTGAGCTAGACCCTCAGGGTTTTGTCAAAGAGGATACCTCAGAAGCTGAAGGGTAGCCTGGCGATAGCTCTCAACAGCTGCAAAGAGCTTCTGCTGCTGTGTCACTACTGGTAGCCTGTGTTCCTCGTGGTAACGGGGGGTGTGGGTTGCTCCATGCCAGCCTTTTGTCTTTTCTGTTATCCTTAAACTCTGTTATGTGTGAAGAAGAAAATCCAACTTTTATTTTTAAAAAATAAAAAACTGCCTGGTTCCAGAAGATGTTTGGCACCTGAGAGAAACGCTCCCAACACAACAAAATGGAGTGGCTGTTAGTGTTTACTCTTAGGCAGTGGTGGGAGAGGATACTGGGAGCTGCCTGGTGAAGGTTCTCCTGCCTGAAGGACTGTGAGTAGAAATATAGTTTGATTTGGCTAACAGAGATTGCATTAAATGCAGCTTACATAACATATCTTTGTACAGATACCACAGGGAATAGAAAGCTGAGTAGTTTATGTTTGCTAAAGGTATAAGCAATTCTTCTGAATGCTACTGGAGTTAATCACTGAAAACCAAGAAATGCTTTTTGAAACATTGGCACCTTCCTTGGATTTAGGTAGTAGAAATACAGCTTAATGTGGCAGGTTTTGTGCAAAGTACTGTTTCTAATTGGCTGTTAGAGAAAATCAGGTAAGTTAGTAAGGGTACACTAAATTTTCTCTCTCCTTGGGCAGCAGTAAGTAGATCTTAAAATACATATATCATTGTTCTTCAGATATGGGAAAAACTATTTATGTAATGCTGAGAAGATTTATTGCTTTTCATGGTGAAAAATATACATTATTCAGCCCCTGTTCCATATTTCAGAATATCTGAGCTGATGTGTAAAAGATGAATAAATTGTAGAAAATAATCCACTGACTTTACAACGCTACGAAAGACAAAGATAAAAGCCTGTGTGTTCATTTAGCTTGCAAATCAAAAGTATTGAGGAATGCTATGGTTATTTTCTAGTTAATCTAGGACTTCAAGTGAACTGCTTATTACTTATGCCAAGCTGCACAGGTTGCTGGGAAGGAAAAGGAAGCTACTTTTAGGGGGAAGAACCCCAGAGCCTTTTTACATTGCTGAGAGGCACAGATACCTGTGTTTTACTCCACAGATTACTGTAGTACTGATTTGATTCATGAGCAAACTGCTCTCAGTTTATAACCTGATAAACTGTAATCTGGACTAGCCATCTTGCTCTCGGGAAAGCATACAGTTTTAAACAAATTAGGGGGTAGGCTGAGTTTTGCAGACAGTAGATCCGATCATTCTGATAAATCAAAAGGAACTGAATTTTTTGAGAACGAAAGTTAGTTTTTTTAATGTTATGGCTAGATTTTATACTATTTAACTGATTCAGAAGGAGTACAATGACTTCAGGTGTGTTGTGTTTCAGCCTGGCCGTGCACCCGGATAAAACGTTGGTAGCCACGGGGCAGGTTGGGAAGGACCCTTACATCTGCATCTGGGATTCCTACCGGGTACAGACCGTGTCTGTTCTCAAGGATGCACACACCCATGGCGTGGCCTGCTTAGCTTTTGATTCAGATGGACAGGTTTGTATGTCTTCTTTTTCCTGCATGTTTCAAATTTAGTTTGATTGCTGACTCTAGGAGATGTGTGCATTGAAGTATTTGATGTTTAGGTAACTATTGGTCGTAGTCCTGAGACTCCCACTACAATTAAATTTGCAAGGCAAGGATTGCAAGCACAGCTCTTTCAATGGAGATGGTCACATCTTAGCATTCACCTCAGGTGGAGGCGGTGGGTGTTGGACAGACACCCACAGCAGAAATGGCCCTCTGTGGCTCAGGTCTCATAGCTGCACCACATACGTGTCGCCTGCTGTTCAAGGAGATCCGTTCCTGGCAAAGCCCTCGCAGGTCTGCAGCTTTTTTGGCAGAGGAACTCCAGGAATCCCACTGGTAGGAGAGGCTCATTGGCTGGGGTGCACAGTCAATTTAATTGAGTTACAGGGATAGGACACAGAGTGTGTATTTGATTAGATTATATGATATTTTGAGACAAAATTGAAAATATAAGGGAGTGGTGGGCTATTCCCAGATAAACACGTGGGTTGTTTTTTTTTCTTTTTCCTCTGGAGGTGAAATATTAAAAGCATTCTGTTGTGAATGAAGTAGGAGGAAAACAGATCTATGATTCACAAAAACATGAGAAACTTGCCACATTTATGGTTTTATACATATCTATCTATGCATTTTTGTCATTATTGATATCCAAATGAGTTTTCTAGTGTAACACTGTGGTCATACTTTGTAGTTGGGTGCTAAAGTATTTTTAGGAATGCTTAGATTAGCTGATACCTGGATTTTTGCACAGATCCTTACTGGTTTGGTATCTGTGTACCTCACAATTGCATCCCAAATGGGCAGAATTGCCTGTAGATTATTATCTTAAGCATGTGCTAGGTGGTTAGCAGTGCATTGACAAGTGCTTTATTATCATCTGCCTAGCTACTACTCCACTGACCACAGTGTGTTTTATTACTCCTTCTGGGATCAGAACTGGCCATACAATGCACAGAATGTATTATCATGTGAAACACAAGTATTTTTTATGGTGCATTATCTTGTGTACATTCAGTGTAAAGATTAGTCTGAAATGAAGGACATCAACATGAGCCATTGCCTTTAACATGTTTGAATAGCACTGGGTAGCTCGAGTTACTCAAAGGAAGATGGATTATATTTCCTTATTAAAAATTGGAACTAGCTTTCTATTTTTAGACTATCTTTCAGCCATGGTCTTCCACTTTTCTTAAAGCCATTTCCTCTGAAATCTCATGTGCCTGTTCTCATTAAAGACAAATGTGTTCCTGGGAATTGTGGAATGAAAATCAGATGAGAAAATCCCTAATTCAACAGAAAAAACTTCAAGTGCTGTTATTTTTTTTGAAGCCACTGTTCATTCAGAAATGCATGGTCTTAAAATTTTATCTCCTTTTTAACTTAAGACTAGTGAGTAAACTGTTGGTTTGGGTTTTTTTTAAACCTATTTAAGCACCTAAAGAAAATAAAGACTCACCAGAGAGCCCAGTCAGTAGGAGCTAGAGGCAGAGGTTCTTCTGAAAATCCTGCTGGGTGCTTTGCTGAAATCAAAAACTTAATTTCCTGCTGTTTTGACCTTGCAGAACAGTGACTGTTCTGTTTCTGCAAGTGCTGAAGAACTTGCAGTTTATTCTGGATGTGAGCGTTTGCATGGAACACTTTTATTTCTGGAGAAAGACCAGTGCTGGAAAACAGAAATATGGATAATGTATCTTGGCTTTTTGCTGCTCTTTCTGGCTTTGGAGAGGAAGCTGGTGTGCTGAGCCAAAATTAAAGGGCATAGCAGAAAGACTGAGTATTTGGAATTCAGAGCTGCTAGCAGTTCTGTTTATTTAGTCAGCACACTCAAGGGAGCTGGCATCTCAGGATAGGACAAAACAGACTTTGCATACATTGCTTGTGCCTTTCCTTCTAATGTGAACCTTGCACTCTTTCGTATGGAATGTTTCTAAAAAGAAAGATTTGTATTGGAGACCCAAAACAGAAATAACTGTCACAATCCTGAAGATAGAGATGCAATAAGAGGCGTATTTACCTGTCAGCTGCCCCCTTTCTAAAGAGCAGTGGGCTGAGACAAAGCCCAGCTAATTCCACTGGATCCTCGTGAAGTCAGCTTGGCTTCCTCTGCGGGGCACAGCTCCTGTGCTGAATGCTGCACAGCTTCAGCATGTGCAGGTAGTGTGGGTCTCTACACAGGGGCACTGCATCTGTGTTTCAGACAAGTTAATTAGCTCTTCTTGTAGGAGCTCTGAGGTGCCTGTTCAGGCATGCAGATGAATTAGTTCTGAAATATTACTCCCTGCTGGACTTCAGCTGATCCTGCATGGAGACACCAGGTTGTCTCTGCAGTGTTCCCTGGCAGAGTACCACAGGCTGGGGAATGGAGAGTAAACGGGGCCTGTTATCTCTATGATACATGCATTCTAATCAGCAGAGAGCCCGTATGCTTCCTTTAGTTTATGTACTCCACAACAGCTTTACATTCTAGACAAATGCATTTTGAGATCTGTCCTATTTTCACATTACCTGTAACTAGTACTATCCTTTAGAAGTACTGATGGGAGCTGAATGTCTTGCAAAACTGTTGCTATTTAAAATCACCTATTTTAGTTTGAGCTTTCCCTGTATGACCAGGAGATGACATTTGGTGGAAGGGATGCTGCACTTTCTTCAAATCTTTAATGAAGAGCTGTCATTTAAAAAGGAAAAATGTCTTTTGTTGAATCAGGAACTAACCGGAGTTACTCATTAAACGTATTAACTTCTACACAGTAGAATTACCTACAGAGCTTTATATTGAAGTATTTCACCAATACTGTACAGTTCAGTTTCTGATCTTTTTTAGATGACACCTCTTTCTTGCTTTCTAGAAATTTTTTTTTTTTTTAATGGAGTCAGGAGGGCATTGCTATAATACAATCACACATTTCTAATTTTGCCATTAGATTGCAATAGGCTTCTTTAGCCAGATCTTCTAAATCTGTGCAGATTTAAAAATGATTGTTTAACTATATGCATAAACTACTTGGCAGATATTTTGTTCTGGTAGTTCTGTTAATTCTCTGAACAGAATTCTGTCAAATTCTCATGCAGAAGAAGGACTAAAAGTGTGTATGAACAAAAACAGAAATTCAGCATTTATCACTTTTCTGACAGCAGGAGACTCTTCTCAGTAGACCTTTGCTAAAAGAAAATAGAAAATATTTCTTAATTTCCAAAGTAGCACTTTGACTGTCCATCTACACCAGTAATGGCAATTTCCTGACTGGTAGTTACAGTTCAGGTCTGATGCTGTTCACATAATGAATCTAAATTATGCTCTAAGAACTGCCATGGTTGCCATGGTGAAGAGACTCGTATAAAAGAGGTGAGAAAAAGTTACAGTCAGTGAAGGTTACATGAAAAATATATTGGATTTTGATCAGTACATTCAAACCCATGGGTATGTGTAGAGTGCTCAAGACCAAACAAAGCTTACTTTTGCTACAGTAATACTCCTTTGTGAAAATTAATAGTTTATGTTGGTAACTGGCAGGAGCATGTTCATGCTTTCCCATATTCATTACCATGCTTCTATTAGTCAAGCATGTTGTCCTAAGTTAAATGAAGATCTTCAGTACACATCTGAACCACAAATGTTTAACTTACCATTATCTCACATTTCACGGACTCACACGGAGAGTCTGGACACAGATTGTGATGGAATGTGCACGCTCAAGTCTTGACTGTGTGGTGTGTTCCACGCTCCTGCAGTAGCTTCTGACACTGCCTGGTTTAACGAGGTCACTGCCTGGTTTAACGAGGTCTCGGGTGTTTTATCTCATTTCTCTCATATAAGCAACTGTAACAAGAAGAGAGAGAGAGAGGGGTGGGTGTGTGTGTGTGCGCGTGTGCGCGTGTGCCCACTGCATTGAAACCAGAGGCTTTTGATAGTGGCTCTCCAAAGAAGGAAGGTGAGCGTGAGGTTTTAATGCTTGCTTATTCATGGCCTTAAAAGGCAAAGAGTACTTTGAATTACTTTGTTTCAGAAGGAAAACTGGAGCTTTCACTTTATTTGTGAATAATAATTTACTGTCTTGGTTGTACAGTAGTTAATAGCCTTCTTGTAATTAGTTATTTTTTTCTAATATAGCCTTTTAGAGGAATCTCTGGTAATTACACTTGTTTTATTTGTTGATTCTGTCCCTTTGTATTCTCATAGCCATCTCCAAACTTTAAACAATTAGCCCACTGAAAATTTGAGCCAAAAACCAGTAGACATTTAATTGAAGGAAATTCAATTGAAGAGATTCAGTTTGCAAGTCATCTCATTGAAGCAAATCTTCAAGGAAAAGACCTGGTCAATGTAATCTCTAAATTCTAAAGAATTTTACTTGAAATATTGCTAACCTGAAATTAATAACCTGGCTTTTTAGAAAAGATAAGACATTTCAGTGTTTTCAGTGAGTAAATGGTAAGTGTGAGTATCTTGATGGTGCCTTTGCAATGTACTTCAAATAAAGTCACGTGTGGATAAATCAATTTGTACATAAAATAATCTGAACTACAGTAAAGTGAATTTTGAGTTGATTTTCTGTTAACTGGATTATTATTATTGCTTTTTCTTAGCGTTTAGCTTCAGTGGGACTGGATGCCAAAAATACAGTGTGTATTTGGGACTGGAAGAGAGGAAAACTACTGGCAACAGCTACAGGCCATTCTGACAGGGTAACTGTATGAAGGGTTTGCTGAATTTTGTCTGGGAGTTGCAGAAGTGTTTTAAAATAATTCTTGTTTATATGAGGTTAATGCAAAGGTGACTTTGATCATTCTGCCTGGCAAGGTGTTTGTTTTTCTCATTATGCCAACCACACACAGAGTTAGTAAGTGAGGTGCATGATTGATTCTTGGGCTGAAGGTCTAGTAAACCTAGGGAGGAAAAATTTTGTAGCTACACACTGTTTAGGATGATTTATAGCTCTTTATATAAGATGTGAAATGCCAGCTCAGTTGGCAATATTGTGTCCCTTCTGAGTATGTCAAAAAGACAGTTTATCCTGAGGGAAAGTTTCATTATTTACCTCTTTTTTTTGCTTAAGGCAGTTACCTGTAGAAAAAAAAGAATGAGCATAAATATTCCTTTTATATCTGTTAACTTCAGGTAAAGCAGCATAACTTCAATAAATGTGAGAACTGAGCAGGTTTGAATTGAGAATATTATTCAGGATTAGGAAATGGTTAATTAGGTTTAGTTTCAGCAAAATACTTCCCCAGTAGATAGATGAGCCCAAGGATGCATAGATTAAAATAAGTTATGGAGACATTCTGACAACTTTTATCTATATTATATTATAACTTGATAGAATTTTATATTATTGAGGTATTACCATGTTTTGCTACACATGATGGAGTATTTATGTATGCAAAGCAGCAGACTAAACCCTCCCTACAGCTTGTTTGTACATACATTCTATCTGCATCTTACCTGTATGAATAAATCCGGTAGCTCAGTTTTGCTCTACATGGTTCACAACACAACCAAATCTTAGTGCTTACTGGAAATTATCCTTCAGAGCTGATTCACTTCCCAGTTACAGACATCAGTGGAAGTTTTGCTACTGACCTCAGTAGGTACAAGATCTGGTTCTGAATTAGCAGAAGACTTCAGGACAGGCAAGAAGTACTGAAGTCTTAGTCCCAGTGGACTGTCACAACCAGAAGAAGGAGGTATTACACACAAGAGGGAGTGGGAAGAAAACATACAGGTCACAAATTCTGGTGATTTTATGTGCAGGACGCATAAAGCATTTCTGAAGGGGAAATACCCCATGTCTTCTAACAACATTTAAGTGCAACAGTACTTTAACTAGTGTAAATCCCAATGCTTATAAAGAAGATAAGCATTTTTCAGAAGGCAGTGCTTACTCGTGTATGAAATGAATGATGGGTAAGCTGAAGAGGATATGATCCTGTAAGCCGATTGAAATTCCTGTGATTTTATACTTAATAGCTGGAGAGCTAAAACCAACAAAATGTCCACTGTCTTTCCAGATACACATTTTCTGAAGGAACTAATGACTGTGGTAACCTCCCTGGTCTTTAACTTGGACATTGAAAAGCTGAATGACAGAGGTAGAAGGTCTAAAAGTGACATACTGATGAAAGTCTGGGCCAGAACAGAACCTTTTTGTTTCCAAACTTCACACAGTATTTTTCATTTGGCATACTCCCATAGTCATAGAACACCCAGCTTGTTCTGCTGAGCTGTGTAGGATCTGATCTTCATTTTTTGATGCATGCTGTTGTAAATGTAACATTAATCAAAATGAAGAATTCCGTGTTAACTCTATAGATTAGGCCAGGTGAATTATATTCATCTAACTTGAGGAACATTGGCTTATGCCATAATTCCCATTTTATCTGAGACAGTAAATGTTGTTGAATGATGTCTCACAGCTGGAATAGTTTGGGAGTGTGAAGGTAGGAATGAGGTGTGTTGACAGAACTGTGTGAGGAAACCTGAATATTTCGTTTAATCTTTGTTTACAAAAGAGTTCCAAATTTATCTAAACAGTGTTCTTTCATTTTCAGTAATATGTTGCAACAGAAACGATGCCTAAAAACTGTTAAAAGCAAGCTGATCCAAAAAACAATTGCTATATAATTTAAATACCAGCTTTTACTGTATTTCTTAACAGATATTTGATATTTCCTGGGACCAATATCAGCCAAATAGAATTGTCAGCTGTGGAGTAAAACACATAAAGGTAAATAGCTTTTATAGTTTGTTGAAGAGGAAAGAAATGTCATGAAATAAATCTGTCCTCTTCTATAATGAGGGCTTTAAATATAAGACAGTTTATATTTTTCTTTCTTTGCTTTGTGAACATTTTAGCAAGATGTTTTGTTTGAAGACAGTTTAGACATTGAGCAGTGACTGGGGTGCAGGTCCACTTAACAAACCAGGCAGGAAGACCATTTGGTGCAATTTTCATCATTATATACTTGTAATTTTGGGGTTCTCTGCCCTCTCCATTCCATCTTAATTGTCTCCAAATTGTCTCATCCTCTAGTGATTTCTCTCCTTAAGCATCCCAAAAAGATTACTGAACAGGTATAGGAGGAACTGAGTTACAAGTATGGGTGGAATGAGCTGCTGTTTGGTCTGTCATGCAACCAGCATTTGCAGGACTACCAGAGAAGGTGTGCAAGGCTTGTAGAGATGAAATTGAAAAGTCTGGTGTCATTACTTTCTCCCTCTAAATCACCTTCTCTGGAGGTGATGTAAATGTGAACCTAGATATATACTAGAAATTTAGCATTAAACACTCTTGTGCCTGAGAAAAGCTTAGAAAGAAATCCTTGTTTGCCAATATTCCCTGCAGGTTTCTATTTTTCTCCTGTCTCATCAGAAGAGTTTCTAACAGATGGCAATTATTTCACATGACTGAGGTGGGAAGAGCTTTAACTAGAACTTTAGGAAACCATTTAATATCTCTAGTTCTGGTTACTGAGAAGCTTGTGCCCTTAAAGCCACCACCGCTTTCCAACTGTGGGTGGTTTTGGCAGCAGTGATACCATCTGTTGTATTCTGCAAGCTGTTTTCTGAAACCTGTCTTTGGTTGGCACCTGTATGCTGTTGAAAATGTCCATAATTACCCTGAACATGCATAATACCAGGCAAAGCAAATGTATGTAGATGGGGGCATACCAGGAAAATTTAACAAGTGGAAGTGTGGTGGGGAAATTATTAGATGTTCCTTGGCTCCAGTGATGCTCAGACAGCAGTGTGTATCCTTGCCATTCATTGTGAGGCTGTGGGAATGTGGTAATTAACTTGCAGCAAAGGAAAAGAACAATTCTAAAGTAAGTGTATTGCTGTTAGAAGTGGGACTAATATGGGAATAGTGCCACTGATGCCACTAGCAGCTCTTGTTTGGCTGAGCAGATATTCCCCACTGTAGCAAAGCCTACGAGTGAAGGAATCTCACACTTTGCTCAGGATCCTCCCTCCACCCATTTCCTCACACGGCTACCTGCTCTCTTGTCCTTCCACAGCTGACCAGGCGTGAGGAGAGTAAATGTTTTACTGGCAGTGAAAGCCCTGGGGGAAGTGTTCCTACTGCCTTCTCATAAATTGGCTTATGTTAAGAGGCAAAGGGAAAATATAGTTTAATTAGAAATAGAGGAGGATCTGAGATAAAAATCCTTAATCCAAGGATTTTCTGGAATTGATCTTTAAATTAATGTTATAGGAGTAAGTACAAATAGAAAGATCTAAAAAATCTGCTTATAGCCACAAAAAAAGATGTAGGCATGTAAAGTGGTAATGAAATAGACTTAATGTATGTCAAACACTCCAATGTTCCTGTCGGATCTCTGAAGGTGTCTCTCCAGTGTGTAATAGACCACAGATGCCTCAACTGGTACAGAGCAGAGCTGGCAAGTCCATTCAGGACAGTTCCACACCACGTGGATTTACTGCTCTGTTCCTGCAGGTGTCCAGAACACCCTTGTACTGGCAGCCCTGGGTATTTCGGCACTTCTCTAGCACATCTAATTGAAATTTCCTTTGCTCTGCTTTACCTGGAAGGTCTGATCCTTGAGGGGGAGCTGAGTGCACTAACTATCCTCCCTGCTTGATAAAATTATGTTTATTAAAAATGAAAAAAGAAAAAGCACTCTGAACTGATTCAGAAAGAAAAGCTATTATATTTTTAGCCCACCACTGAAGACACCTTCTAAGACAAACTTTGTATTCTCTTGACATTTTCCCCGGTCTGTCGTATGTTCTTTTTCACAAAATGTTACAGTGTCTGTGTAGAAAACAAGTCTCTATTCCACACTTAGAGAACCTGCTGCTGCCACATTCAGAGGTGTTTCATGTACAAGATTTTGCAGTCTCCATCCAGCAGATGGTTTCTCAGTCAATGTAACTACGTTGGAAGGACAGATCTCTTTCAGTGTACTGGAAAAGTGAGGAAATGCCTACTCCAGGCATGGAAATTCTTTAAGATCAAGTATTTTATTATTTCAAAACTGCAGCTATATTTTAAGTTTTGCGGACAAGAAAAGCGGGCCGTTCCTGGCTTTCAAAGGTGTGTGTTTGCATGGGCAGGTTCACCCAGCAGCCACGACAGAAGACAGTGAGGTAATGAACAGGGGAGGTGTTGCAATGGTGAATCAATTGTGCCTCACCTTCTCAAACAGTTTGATCATTTTTATTTTGTTCTTAGACTCACTGTATTTTCTTGGGATTTCCTTGGTAAGCAGGCAGTTTTTGGAGCACCGGTCATTGTGACAGGACTGCAGGAGTTGTTTCCATGTCTGTCCACTGTTCTGCAGTAATGTACATCTGTGAGATCTGTGCACTAAAAGGAAAACAGAATTTCTGCAGAAAGATTTCCTAGCATGCTGTTTATTTTCATAGTTCTGGACATTGTGTGGAAATGCACTGACAGCAAAGAGAGGGATATTTGGCAAAACAGGAGATCTGCAGACGATCCTTTGCTTAGCATGTGCAAAAGAAGACCTGACATACTCCGGTGCTTTAAACGGGGACATCTACGTCTGGAAAGGGCTGAACTTGGTCCGCACAATCCAAGGAGCACATAGTGTAAGTTGTGTCTTTAATGGCGTTTCCTGAACTGAACTCTTCTCTGAAGTGAAAAACTTCTTGAAGGCTTACTACAGAGATTTTCTTCTGTTTCAGGTCAGAGGAATGCCTATGACTGTCCATCAGTTCAGAACTAATGAGTAGTCTTGTGTTTTGTTTACATCTTCTCAACAGATGCTAGCTGCTGAACAGATACTGACAGAACTGCTGGTATTTATAGCATTTAATTAACCAAGGAGACTAAATCTAAAGTGAAGTTTCTAAATCTAAAGTTGAACAGATTGAGTAGCTACAGTTATGAGCAAGTTACTTTGAGATAGTTGGCAAACAAAAGATCTTATTTTAAATAGAATTTTACCACTAAAATTCCCAATACCGAAGACAGACCTTTCATGAAAACTTCAGTGTGGAGTAAACCTGTGTAATCTGTGAATTGCATTCCAACCACATTCCCAAAATGGTTTTACTCCATTTGACTTCAAAACAACATCTTATTTGGAGCACTTATATTTACAGAGAGAGGGAAACGTGGAGGATGCTGTTAGATTTCTAACTGGTCTGGTCTAATGCACCTATGCCTATGTTGTTGCCACAGTAAGAGCACAGCAGGATTTTCATGTCTTGTTTCAAATGCATTTGAGAACTTCCCCTGTCTGGAATGATTGTGGCTAATAGCATTCTAGCATGGGTGTCTGGAACAAAAGGCAACAAGAGTATTTTCCTTAGAAGAGTGATATGACATCTGACAGTTGTTGCTATAGTTTTCTTCTAGAACCTTTCTATACAGAGCACTGCAAACCTAAAAGTTTTCCCTGATGCCCCCAGATTAGTTGTATTGAAAGTGCATCCAGATTCCCAGCAGGCCTTCAAATCTGACCCAGGTGTGCAGGAGAGTAATTGGTATTTGCAGAAGTAACCCCTGATTCAGGAAAGCTGTCAGACTGAAGTCAGTGGGCATCCTACCTGCAGAACTCCTGGAATTGCCAGGGTGTGTTTATGTGCAACTGCAAGAACATGGAGCTATCTCTGGCAGGCAATAAATCCCTGTAGTAGATTTACAGAATCGAGTTTGCAGCCTTTTATTGAAATTCATTATAATTATTAAATACAATTTCTATATAATGTGTTCTATATAATGTTTTGTGCTTTAAATTATAGTGTTTGCTATGGCTAATATGCATTCTCTTGACAAATTTCTAATCTCTGTGTAATGAATTATTAGAAATTATAATTTATTAAGACATTCAACAAGGCCACTTTCAAAACAAAGTTCTTCTCTTCATTGTAATGATTTCCATGCAGTGCAACTTGAGTTTTAACTGAGGCTTTTTTTATAAAACACTGAATCAGCAAGGATTCCATGAGGTGTTCCAATGTAGTACAGCACAGTCATCAGTAATGAGACACTTCCAAAAATTAAGCAGAAATGCAAACTGTAATACCAACTTCTCTTCCAACAAAGAGAATGTATTGACACTCTTTCAGTTCCTGTCAGATTCCAGATGATGTCTGAACTGAATTAATGAAAGAATGTCTCAGTCATCTCCACACCTGTAAGAATATTTGTATTGCTTATTTGCTTGGTTTTCTTTATTCTGGGTAACTATTTATTTTAAGTGTTCCATTATTTACTTAATAATCCTTGTAATTACATTAAAGCACATTTAAAGTTCTGCAAATAGTCTGTATCACTGCTACTAGTACAAAAAACTTCTACATAAATCACTAAAGTGGGAGAACTTGAAATAAAAGTATCCCCCTGTGTTTGCTGGTTTGCTTTCTGGATGGACATGTTACTGCCTAGCAGTCTCTAGCCTTTAACGAGAGTGTTCAAAACCAGTTGCTTTATGTCTTCAAATCAATTG
This sequence comes from Corythornis vintsioides, assembly GCA_025447755.1. Taxonomy (NCBI): domain Eukaryota; kingdom Metazoa; phylum Chordata; class Aves; order Coraciiformes; family Alcedinidae; genus Corythornis; species Corythornis vintsioides. The sequence goes on along the minus strand of JAOEGS010006540.1, from coordinate 97,202 downwards.
TCAAGAACTCTAAAACTTGTCATACTCTTTGTTGACAGGCTGGAATTTTCAGTATGTATGCTTGTGAGGAAGGTTTTGCCACTGGAGGGAGAGATGGGTGCATTCGGTTGTGGGACACCGATTTCAAACCAATTACTAAAATTGATCTCAGGGAGACTGACCAAGGGTACAAAGGTAAAGAGCTATTGCTTTCATGGTTTTTCACACATCTAGATAATGGATTATGACATGATTTAATTTGAAGTATAATGGTCTCTGCATACAGTTGACTTTTTTTACTTAATGACTGTATTTACTTTTGAGATCTGTATTCCCTTTATTTCCTCTGATGATGATGTAGCCATTAAAAGAGTTTTCCATGTTCACAGGACAGAGGGATGTTTATAGCTGCTGCTCCCTACCATGCAAATACAAGAAGATAAGTAAAACCTAAATAAACACTAAAGGATAGAAGAATTAGGTTAGCCAGTCTTTAACTCAATTAATTAATTGCAATTCATTTACCTAATTGACATTTCTGAAAACTGGTATTCAGAGATGCTGAGCATCTGAGAACTCTGTGAGGTGCCTTTGGAATGGTCCACCTGGCTTATTTCGTAGAGATAATGGTATTACATTCTTGGCCATCATATTTGTTGAATCCAGTCATGCTGCTGATGAGCCTAGTCACCACATTAGTTCATGATAAAGCTCTCGGAGCACTTCTGGTCTCCATTGATCATAATGCACTTTATCAAGACCTTAGTCTCCTGGGAATTGTACACGGCCGTTTGGATCTGAAGTAGGCTTTGTATGCTTTTGGCAGACAACCGTGTCATGGTTGGTTCCCCTGTTGCTTAGTTTATGTTTTTAGACCTAGTTTTCATACTAAAATTAACATTAAAATAATCAAGAGGCCACTGAAAAGGATAACATTTCCTCTCAATTACGGATATTTTGCCCTGTGATTTAGTAAAATGCTGGTTCTGTGTATTTTTCACCTTGCTTAAACCAGATGTGATGGTAATTATAATACTTGTGAAATGCAATATCCAGACTCATCCAACAAGCAAACTGCCAACAGCCTTAGATGAATCCTGCTCTACCAGTTTGCCTTGCTGTAGTGTAAACTCACGGACTTTAGTCCTCAAAAGAAGTTGTCAAAGACAGCTGAAAAATTAGAAACTTGAGGATGACTGCAGGCCATAAAATCCAACATGCACTGACACCCCATCACCATCATTAAAAATATGTTTATCTTTTTCCTGTTTCAGGGTTTCTTCTCTCTCTGTGTTCTCTCAATGTGGTGCAACTCTTGCCTGTGATGTTCCTGTTACATCTCTGTCATTGTCTGCTGTTTCTGTCTGATTTGTCAGCCACTGATGACCACTTCCATTTTAGTGCTTGCTTCCAGCAGACTGGGGAAGTTTTGTTTCTGTTTCAGTGATGTCACTGGCAAGGATTAGTCTAAGCACATATGTAGCTTCAAGCAGCAGTAGTAGCCTTA